>JAHIAM010005050.1:0-126048 GCA_021605205.1 Aegilops longissima | reverse complement strand
GAGCAAGACGGAGGAAAGCAATGAAGGCGAACACAGCATGCGCCAGCCTTTTTTCAGATGGGCAGTTTCCGAGGCAGCGTGGCGAAGCGGAGACGCCCACGTCCCATCATTCGCCACACGTCAACCGAGGCCGCAGGCTGTTGGGGCCCGCGGTGCTCCGCGCTTGCCCCTTGGCTTCGCCCCGAAGCCAAGTCCGAGTGCGCCTTGGGCCCTGGAGCTACTGTTGGCGTCCTGGGAACGGGGGTCCCCAGACTTGCCTGCCTGCGGCCCATGGCGTGGCTCCGCCAGTGGCCCTGTATGGCCTATCTTCATCAACGAGCACTCAAGACCCTCGCGAGGGGCCAAGCCTCGCGAGGCGGACGATGCAAGACCTCCTCAGGGGCGGCCTCACTAGGTTGGCTCGCGAGGGGCGAAGAGATCAAGGCGAGGGGCACCTCGTGAGGTCCCTGTGATGCAAGCCATGATGACCAAGGCCAGGCGGGCGCCAGGCAGGCGCCAGAGCATGCAGCATACTCGTTTCCTCTTTGGTGCTAAAGAGGCAAGCGTAGGCGAGGATTCCCGAGGCATCAGGCAAAGGTTTCCATATCGATGCAACAAGACCAAGACCAGCAAGACGGCAGGACGGAGGTCACCGTGGAGCCCAGGACGGTGTCACCACCAGAGCCTTTGGCAGGCGAAGACCACCTTTAGTCAGGATAGCTTGTACTAGTTTGTCTCCCTTCAAATTTGGCCGTTGTTGGATACCTTCCCGCCTACATTTGGGAAGAGAACCAGGGCCTCTATAAATAGGACTAGCCACCACAGTAGGAGGCAATGGATATTGGGCCATTCAGATCATCCTCAACCACCCAAGCTTACCGAGCTCAAGGACACCTCTCCTCAAGAGGCTGTTCTTCCCTTGTACTTGTTCATCCTTAGCCCAAGAGGCAATCCACCACACCACACTGGAGTAGGGTATTACACCACATTTCTAGCCCGAACCAGTATAAACCCTGTGTCCCTTGTCCTGCGAGTTCGACATGCTGAGCTTTGAGATTGCAGTGAGTGTGTGAGCTAGAGGGGGGGAGAGATCTTCGTGCGCACCACAGTGTTCGAACCTTGAGGGTTTTGCCGGAAACCGCAATCCGACACAGGCCGTTGTGAGGGGCCCGTGGAAAATAAACCTGAAAAGGATAGAGAGAAAAGGGAAAGTATGAGTGCCCAGACGAGGTCGAGCCATATTGTGGACCATGATCGAGTTATGCCCCGTCTTTGCCCATGGTACTTTTAGTGCGTAGTTATGTATGCGCGGTACGTACGCCACAATCCGGTCGGGACTAAGACGGAGGCTGAATTGCTAGTTGAACTCCTGACGAGCTGGACTGTCATGCTGCAGAGTAGTCCGGACTCATTTAATAGTGTCCGGGGGCTTGGCCGCCGAATTGATGTTCTGCTTGACAAGGCCGCCCTGTACTTTCACTGCCAAGGCCGCGGTGTGCTCGTCGGTATGAAGGGAGCGTTCCATGTTTCCGTTGACTTTTATGACACCGCGTGGTCCGGGCATCTTAAGTTTGATATAGGCATAGTGTGGCACCGCATTGAAGCGGGAAAATGTGGTTCGTCCGAGCAGTGCGTGATAGCCACTACGGAAGGGGACGATGTCGAAGATCAAGTCTTCACTGTGGAAGTTGTCCGGCAATCCGAAGACGACTTCCAATGTGATTGAGCCTGTGCAACGGGCCTCTACACCTGGTATTACTCCTTTGAATGTAGTTTTTGTGGGTTTGATCCTTGACGGATCGATGCCCATCTTGCGGACTGTGTCCTGATAGAGCAGGTTAAGGCTGCTGACACTGTCCATGAGGACTCGCGTGAGGTGGAATCCATCAATGATTGGGTCGAGGACCAGTGCGGCTGAGCCGCCGTGATGGATACTGGTCGGATGGTCCCTGCGATCGAAAGTGATCGGGCAGGATGACCATGGATTGAATTTTGGGGCGACTGGCTCTATCGCATAGACGTCCCTGAGCGTGCATTTGTGCTCCCTCTTGGGGATATGAGTAACGTATATCATGTTCACCGTTTTTACTTGGGGGGTTCTTCGCCCCCTGTTCGATGGACGGGCTCCTCGTCATCGTCCTCACTTGGCGGCCCCTTCTCCTTATTCTTGGTATTTAACTTACCGACTTGTTTAAAGACCCAATAGCTTCCGTTGGTATGATTGGCGGGTTTATCGGGGGTGTCATGGATCTGACATGGTCGATCGAGGATTCGGTCCAAGCTGGATGAGCCCGGATTGCTTCTTTTAAATGGCTTCTTCCGCTGACCGGACTTGGAGCCACTAAATCCGGTGTTGACCGCCGTGTCGTCGGTATTGTCACCGTTATTCCGACGCTTGTGCCTGTTACGTCGGGGCCTGCCACAGCTATTTCTGGCTTCAGAGGTGCCAGGTTCGCTTGCATTGTTGCTGCTACGGGCTAGCCAACTATCTTCGCCCGCGCAAAAGCGGGTCATAAGTGCCGTGAGGGCTGCCATGGACTTCGGATTTTCTTGTCCGAGGTGCCGGGCGAGCCATTCGTCGTGAATGCTATGCTTAAAGGCCTCTAGGGCGTCGGCGTCTGGACAGTCGATGATCTGGTTCTTTTTAGTTAGGAACCTAGTCCAGAATTTCCTGGCCGACTCTCTGGGCTGTTGAACTATGTGACTTAGGTCATCGGCATCCGAAGGTCTGACGTATGTACCTTGGAAGTTGTCGTGGAAGGCGTCTTCCAAGTCCTCCCAGCTGCCAATGGAATTTTCTGGCAGGTTGTTTAACCAGTGCCGAGCTGGTCCTTTGAGCTTTAGTGGGAGGTATTTGATGGCATGAAGATCATCACCGTGAGCCATATGAATATGGAGAAGAAAGTCTTCAATCCATACTGCGAGATTTGTTGTTCCATCATATGATTCGATATTCACGGGTTTAAACCCTTCTGGGAATTCATGCTCCATTACTTCGTCAGTGAAGCAGAGGGTGTGTGCGGCGCCTCTATATCGGGCCAAGTCACAACGCAGCTCGGGTGGAGTCCGTCTGCGGTTTTTGGCCCGGGGGTGGTTATGCTTGTCGCTCCCGGCTACATAGCCGTCCTCGTGCGTCGGGGCACGCCCCCGCGATAAGTAGATCGATCTGGTCTGACCTGCTCTATTTTCCAAGTCCTACCGTAGGTTGTACGTGTATCCCTGAGTTGTTGTGTCTCTACCTTTTCAGCGAGGTAGTACGGTCTTGTGTTCGGCTTGAGTTGCTGTTTTATCACGACCACGTGGTGGTCGGTCGGCCGCGTTACGTGCTGATGGTACGGGCTCCAGCGCCTCGTCGTCGAATTGAGGTAGCAGCTTACGCTTCGGGTAACTCTTTGTTGAGCGCCTGAGGCCATATTCCTCGGCTGCCAGGACATTAGTCCACCTGTCGTTGAGCAGATCAGCTTGAAGCTGCTGCTGCTTCTTTTTCAGGCTCCTTGTAGTGGCTATTAGCCGGCGCTTAAAGCGTTCCTGCTCAAGGGGTTCCTTAGGCATGATAAAGTCTTCGTCGCCGAGGCTCACCTCATCCTCGGAGAGTGGATGATAAATACTATCCTCCGAGTCTTCGTTTACAGCCTATTCATCAGGGCCAATTTGCCCATCTTCCCGATCGTCCCGTTTGGAGGTTGGCTCGACGGGGTCTTCTTGGTCTTCGACATTGTCCGGAGTGTTGTTGTCCCTGGTGCCGGTATTGCTTTCTTTTGCACGGCTGATGTAGAGAGGCGCCGCTGACGTCGATGCTTTGGTTGTGTCTCAGGAGGTTTATCCTCAACTGGGTTTTTCTCGTTATCGTCGTTACCCTCTTTGGGTGTATCCACCATGTACACGTCATACGAAGAGGTGATCATCCAACGTCCGGTAAACGGTGGGTTTTGGGCCTGCTCTTCTCCGGCATCGTCGTCCATACCGTCGATGTCTTCGGAGCCGTAATCGAGCATGTTGGTTAATTCCTTGACAGTGGCTATGAAGTGATTGGTGGGTGGGACGTAAAATTCCCCGCTCTCAGCCCCTAGTCCGGGCTGGGCATAGTTCGGACGTTGCCCCTCTGTAATGAGGAGGGATCGCATTAAGTCCAGAGCCTCGCTTAAAGGCGAGGTTTGGCTAGGGAGAAAAGAGTCTGTGGAGTACGGCGGGAAGAAAACTCCTTGGCCGAGCTCACACGATGCTCGCTCCAAGGGTTCGGAGCCAGTGTCAGGAGAAGAGTCCGGCTTCATGATGATTGTCGGTGGCGCCACTTCCTCCGGCTCTCCCGTACCAGGCTCGATAGCCAAAGAGAGTCCGGAGGGCTCGGGAATCCCGTCTTCAGACCTGGAGATGCGCTCCGGATCTAAGGCCAGAGCGGAGGTTGGGGCCGCGGACCCTTGGAAGATCAAGTCTCCTCCGATATCAGTGACATAATCCAGATTTCCAAAACTGATCTGGTGACCTGGGGCATAGCTATCGATCTGCTCTAGATGGCCAAGCGAGTTGGCCCAAGATCTGGCGGTCAGCCGAACACAAAGATCTGGCCGGGGAGAAAGATCTCCCTCAGGGCAGCATTGTTGTAGATGACTGATGGAGCCATCGAACCTTCTGGCGACGACACAGTGGAACTCTCAATGAAAGCACCAATGTTGGTGTCAAAACTGGTAGATCTCAGGTAGGGGGTCCCGAACTATGCGTCTGAGGACCAAAGGTAACAGGAGACAGGGACACGATGTTTACCCAGGTTCGGGCCCTCTTGATGGAGGTAATACCCTACTTCCTGCTTGATTATCTTGGATGAATATGGGGTTTACAAGGGTTGATCTACCTGGAGATCGTAATGGCTAAACCCTAAATGTCTAGCCTGTATGATTATGATTGCCTCTACGGACTAAACCCTCCAGTTTATATAGACATCGGAGGGACCTAGGGTTGTACAGAGTCGGTTTACAGAGAAAGGAATCTTCATATACGAACGCCAAGCTTGCCTTCCACGCAAAGGAGAGTCCCATCCGGACACGGGAAGAAGTCTTCTGCCTTGTATCTTCATGGCCCGTTAGTCTGACCCACGTCACACAGCCCAGACGCCCGAGGGCCCCTTAATCCAGGACTCCCTCAACAAGATCCATCACCGCCCGAAGACGCCGTTCGTCGCGGTCACAGCTCCGCCGTCTCTAGTGATCCTCGGGTGCTCCCCTCGTCGCCTTCGGGTGCGGGTCGTCGCCCCGAGCTCACCGGTGGCCGGAGCACGGCAAATGGTGGTCGGAGCCACCCGGACGAGCGCCGGCACCGGTGGCCTCCCTCTGCACCGCGGGCGAACGCGAGGAGAAGACAAAGACGAAGGCGTCGCCCTGCCAGCTGGCCGGTGGGCCCAGCGCCCCCCCCCCTTCTACGACACAGAGGCCGGCCCCGCTCCCTTCCTAGCTGGATAAGTGGAAGCGCCTTCCGCGCATTCGCTTTCCCATGGGGAAAGCGTATTTACTGGAATGCGTGACCCGCCGAGCTGCCAGGGGCCTGGTTGTGAATATTTTATTTACAGAATGGTCCCTGGTCTTCAACCCCTCATATCTTTTCACCTATAACTCCAAATGAGGTGATTCCAAAGCCCACTTCTTCATCTCGTCGAGCTCGTTCTGATGGAATCATTTACACCATGTGTTAACATTCTTAAAGTGGCCATTATGCCCTTGCCCTTAATCAGCCCCCTTCAGGAGAGAACAGTTTCCGGCGATTCTTTCCGCGAGCTTCTCGCACTTCCTCCTAGTGAATCCCTCCATCCCAAGAAATCCACACCCTCCATTTGCATGATTGCAATGAAGTGACATGGTTTAAATTATTTGAACTTGTTTAAAATATTGTTTTAGCCACTTGTGATTTGTTCATGGCATTCCTTGGAGTATTGTTTGATCTTGCTATTGCCATGATATTGTTTGGAGTTCTGGGTTTAATATTTTGCATCTTACATGGATGACATGTTGCCTTTGGATTCTTAGTGGCTACTATGATTATTTTCATGATGGTATTATGCTTTGGAGTATTACTTTGGATATCACGTTGGCATTGGATTATTAGTGGTTGGTATTATTTTCATCATGATGACAGTTGCTATTATGTTTGGAGTACGATTGAGTAGATGATGCTTGCATGTGGATCTTAGCTGGATAGCTTGTTCTTGATATTTGACTAGTAGTACTATTGTTCTTGGATTCATCATGACAGTAGTGTTATGCTATCCTCGGAGTATTTTGATATGACGATATTATGCTTTGGATTATTTGTTGGGTAGAGCTATGACTTGGATTATAGGTTGATATATGATATCGGAGTATCAGTTATCACTGTTATACTTTGGGAATAAAATCCGTCATTAAGTTGGCCAGGTGCCACCGAACCGGGCTTTTCTAGTGCAACCAAATTTGCCTTTTATGGGAAAGGCCCTAATTCGATCTACTGACATGTCTCTCGCCGGTGCCTCCAATGAGGGAAGGTTATGGGTGTGCGGTACCGTGGCCCGGTAAGTAGACATAACCTTGTGTGCCCGTAGTTGTTGTTAGGCGGGACAACGTGAGCAAGGTAGTATTTATTGGCGGGACGACGTGAGCAAGGTAGTATTTGGGCAGAGATTTGAGAGAGAGTGAGAGAGAGGGCGAGCGAGGGGAGGATGTAGATGAGAATGCAGGCAGGACGACGTGAGCAAGGTAGTATTTATTGGCGTCCGGAATCTAGATCGACAGGGACAGTACACACGCCGGTCGCCGGAATTTACGAGTACTGTAGTTTGAATCACACACAATTCCCACAACAAATCCGTGTGTGAACATAATAGCTGACGGTTTCCAATACAGAACCGTGTCTCATTAATGATCCCCGCCAATCACCTACCAAACCTCGAGCCGTGAGATAGAGTGCCAATCGTGTGGGGGCTGGTTGTCTTGCCAGATCTTTACATTTTCTTTTTTTGAACACCAGATATTTACATCGTCTGATGATTTTTTAACTCGCACACAAGCACACAAAAATATGATTTTTCAAACTGATTTGGTTAGGCATTGCATGTAGATGTAGTTCAAATTTGAATTACAGTCATTAAATGGTTAAAAAATCACTTAAATGTCTATAAAAGGTCAAATGACCCCTGAAAATTTCCAAATTTTCACATGACAGTTGTATTAGTGCACGTTAAACGTAGGAAAAAATTTGAAGGCCGTAAGAGGAAGCTATCTCTTGTCCGTCAGCAAACATGCATTGTTCCCTCTCGGAACCACAAACCTTCTAGTGAGTTGCTCCTGTTTGTGAGGGGTGTGTGTCCAAACTTCCATCAAACAAGCCAATTTTTTTACCACATCATCTTGGTGGCATGACATTAAATCAAGCAAGGTTTCATGTTTTTATTATCATTTTTTAATTTTTTGGAATTAAAATGCCATGGCATGCACTCCATGCATGTGCCCATGCCTTGACACCAATATGTTTGAAAATTCATTCGAATTTACTGCAAATGGAATTAACTCACACACAAGTACACAAAAATATGATTTTTCAAACCATTTTGGTTAGGGTTGCATGTAGATGTAGTTCAAATTTGAATTGCGGTCATAAAATGGTTAGAAAATCACTTAAATGTCTTTAGAACATCAAATGACCCCTGAAATTTACCAAATTTTCACATGACAGTTGTATTAGTGCACGCTAAACGTAGGAAAAAACTTGAAGGCCGTAAGAGGAAGCTATCTCCCATTCGTCATCAAACATGCATTATTCCCTCTCGGAACCACGAACCTTCTAGCGAGTTGCTCTAGTTTGTGAGGGGCGTGTGTCCAAACATTCGTCAAACATGCCAATTTCTTTACCACACTATATTGGTGGCATGACATTACATCAACAAAGGTTTCATGTGTTTTTGATCATTTTTCTAATTTTTTTGAATTAAAATGCCATGTCACTCCATGCATATGTATGCATGAGTCCATGTTGTGAGACCAATATGTTTGAAAATTCCTTCTAATTTACTGCACATGGAATTAACTCGCACACAAGTACACATATATGATTTTTCAAACCATTTTGGTCAGGCGTTGCATGTAGATGTTCAAATTTGAATTACGGTCATTAGATGGTTAGAAAATCACTTAAATGTCTTTGGAAGGTCAAATGACCCCTAGAATTTTCCAAAATCTCACATTACAGTTGTAGTAGTGCACGTTAGACGTTGAAATTCTTTTAAGGCCGTAAGAGGAAGCTATCGCCCGTTCATCATCAAACATGCATTGTTCCCTCTCGGAACCACGAACCTTCTAGAGAGTTGCTCCAGTTTGTGAGGGGTGTGTGTCCAAACTTTCGTCAAACATGCCAATTTCTTTACCACATCATCTTGGTGACATGACATTAAATCAAGCAAGGTTTCATGTTTTTCTGATCATTTTTTAATTTTTTGGAATTAAAATTCCATGGCATGCACTCCATGCATGTGCCCATGCCTTGACACCAATATGTTTGAAAATTCCTTCGAATTTACTGCACATGGAATTAACTCGCACACAAGTACACAAAAATATGATTTTTCAAACCGTTATGGTTAGGGGTTGCATGTAGATGTAGTTCAAATTTGAATTACGGTCATTAGTGGTTAGAAAATCACTTAAATGTCTTTAAAGGGTCAAATGACCCCTCAAATTTACCAAATTTTCACATGACAGTTGTATTAGTGCACGTTAAACGTAGGAAAAATTTGAAGGCCGTAAGAGGAAGCTATCTCCCTTTCGTCATCAAACATGCATTTTTCCCTCTCGGAACCACGAACCTTCTAGCGAGTTGCTCCGGTTTGTGAGGGGTGCATGTCCAAACGTTCATCAAACACGCCAACTTATTTACCACATCATCTTGGTGGCATGACATTACATCAACCAAGGTTTCATGTGTTTCTCATCATTTTTCTATTTTTTGAATTAACATGTCATGTCACTCCATGCATACGTATGCATGTGTCCATGTCGTGATACCAATATGTTTGAAAATTCCTTCTAATTTACTGAACATGGAATTAACTCGCACACAAGTACACATATATGATTTTTCAAAACGTTTTGGTTAGGCGTTGCATGTAGATGTAGTTCAAATTTGAATTACGGTCATTAAATGGTTAGAAAATCACTTAAATGTCTTTAAAAGGTCAAATGACCCCTAGAATTTTCCAAAATTTCACATTACAGTTCTAGTAGTGCAAGTTAGATGTTGAAAAAAATTTGAAGGCCGTAAGAGGAAGCTATCTCCCGTTCGTCATCAAACATGCATTGTTCCCTCTCGGAACCATGAACCTTCTAGCGAGTTGCTCCGGTTTGTGAGGGGTGTGTCTCCAAACTTTCGTGAAACATGCCAATTTCTTTACCACATCATCTTGGTGGCATGACATTACATCAACCAAGGTTTCATGTGTTTCTGATTTTTTTGGAATTAAAATGCCATGCCACTCCATGCTTACGTATTCATGCATATGTGTCCATGTCGTGATACAAATATGTTTGAAAATTCCTTCTAGTTTACTGCACATGTAATTAACTCGCACACAAGTACACAAAAATATGATTTTTCAAACCGATTTGGTTAGGCGTTGCATGTGGATGTAGTTCAAATTTGAATTACGGTCATTAAATGGTTAGAAAATCACTTAAATGTCTTTGGAAGGTCAAATGACCCCTAGAATTTTCCAAAATTTCACATTACAGTTGTAGTAGTGCACGTTAGACGTTGAAAAAATTTCAAGGCCGTAAGAGGAAGCTATCTCCCGTTCGTCATCAAACATGCATTGTTCCCTCTCGGAACCACGAACCTTCTAGCGAGTTGCTCCGGTTTGTGAGGGTGTGGTCCAAAATTTCGTCAAACATGCCAATTTCTTTACCACATCATCTTGGTGGCATGGCATTAAATCAAGCAAGGTTTCATGTTTTCTGATCATTTTTTAATTTTTTGGAATTAAAATGCCATGGCATCCACTCCATGCATGTGCCCATGCCATGACACTAATCTGTTTGAAAATTCATTCGAATTTACTGCACATGGAATTAACTCGCACACAAGTACACAAAAATATGATTTTTCAAATAATTTTGGTTAGGCGTTGCATGTAGATGTAGTTCGTATTTGAATTACGGTCATTAAATGGTTAGAGAATCACTTAAATGTCTTTAGAAGGTCTAATGACCCCTGAAATTTACCAAATTTTCACATGACAGTTGTATTAGTGCACGCTAAACGTAGGAAAAAATTTGAAGGCCGTAAGAGGAAGCTATCTCCCATTCGTCATCAAACATGCATTATTCCCTCTCGGAACCACGAACCTTCTAGTGAGTTGCTCCAGTTTGTGAGGGGCGTGTGTCCAAACATTCGTCAAACATGCCTATTTCTTTACCACATTATATTGGTGTCATGACATTACATCAACCAAGGTTTCATGTGTTTCTGATCATTTTACTATTTTTTTGAATTAAAATGCGATGTCACTCCATGCATATGTATGCATGAGTCCATGTTGTGAGACCAATATGTTTGAAAATTCCTTCTAATTTACTGCACATGGAATTAACTCGCACACAAGTACATAGATATGATTTTTCAAACCATTTTGGTTAAGCGTTGCATGTAGATGTAGTTCAAATTTGAATTACGGTCATTAAATGGTTAGAAAATCACTTAAATGTCTTTAAAAGGTCAAACGACCCCTAGAATTTTCCAAAATTTCACATTACAGTTGTAGTAGTGCACATTAGACGTTGAAAAAGTTTCAAGGCTGTAAGAGGAAGCTATCTCCCGTTCGTCATCAAACATGCATTGTTCCCTCTCGGAACAACGAACCTTCTAGCGACTTGCTCCGGTTTGTGAGGGGTGTGTGTCCAAACTTTCGTCAAACATGCCAATTTCTTTACCACATCATCTTGGTGGCATGACATTAAATCAAGCAAGGCTTCATGTTTTTCTGATCATTTTTTATTTTTTTGGAATTAAAATGCCGTGGCATGCACTCCATGCATGTGCCCATGCCTTGACACCAATATGTTTAAAAATTCCTTCGAATTTACTACACATGGAATTAACTCGCACACAAGTACACAAAAATATTATTTTTCAAACCGTTATGGTTAGACGTTGCATGTAGATGTAGTTCAAATTTGAATTACGGTCATTAATGGTTAGCAAATCACTTAAATGTCTTTAAAAGATCAAATGACCCCTGAAATTTACCAAATTTTCACATGTCAGTTGTATTAGGCACGTTAAACGTAGGAAATTTTTTTGAAGGCAGTAAGAGGAAGCTATCTCTCGTTCGTCATCAAACATGCATTGTTCCCTCTCAGAACCACGAACCTTCTAGCGAGTTGCTCCAGTTTGTGAGGGGTGCGTGTACAAATGTTCGTCAAACATGCCAATTTCTTTACCACATCATCTTGGTGGCCTGACATTACATCAACCAAGGTTTCATGTGTTTCTCATCATTTTTCTATTTTTTTAATTAAAATGCCATGTCACTCCATGCATACGTATGCATGTGTCCATGTGGTGATACCAATATGTTTGAAAATTCCTTCTAATTTACTGAACATGGAATTAACTCGCACACAAGTACACATATATGATTTTTCAAAACGTTTTGGTTAGGCGTTGCATGTAGATGTAGTTCAAATTTTAATTACGGTCATTAAATGGTTAAAAATCACTTAAATGTCTTTAAAAGGTCAAATGACCCCTAGAATTTTCCAAAATTCAACATTACAGTTGTAGTAGTGCACGTTAGACGTAGAAAAAAATTGAAGGCCGTAAGAGAAAGCTATCTCCCGTTCGTCATCAAACATGCATTATTCCCTCTCGAAACCACGAACCTTCTAGCGAGTTGCTCCGGTTTGTGATGGGTGTGTGTCCAAACTTTCGTGAAACATGCCAATTTCTTTACCACATCATCTTTGTGGCATGACATTAAATCAACCAAGGTTTCATGTGTTTCTGAATTGTTTTGGAATTAAAATGCCATGCCACTCCATGCTTATGTATTCATGCATATGTGTCCATGTCGTGATACAAATATGTTTGAAAATTCCTTCTAGTTTACTACACATGGAATTAACTCGCACACAAGTACACAAATATGATTTTTCAAACCGTTTCGGTTACATGTTGCATGTAGATGTAGTTCAAATTTGAATTACGGTCATGAAATGGCTAGAAATTTACTTAAATGTCTTTAAAAGGTCAAATGACCCCTAGAATTTTCAAAAATTTCACATTACAGTTGTAATAGTGCATGTTAGACGTAGAAAAAAAATTTGAAGGCCGTAAGAGGAAGCTATCTCCCGTTCGTCATCAAACATGCATTGTTCCCTCTCGGAACCACGAGCCTTCTAGTGAGTTGCTCCGGTTTGTGAGGGGTGTGTGTCCAAACTTTGGTCAAACATGCCAATTTTTCTACCACATCGTCTTGGTGGCATGACATTACATCAACCAAGGTTTCATGTGTTTCTGATTTTTTTTATTTTTTGGAATTAAAATGCCATGTCAATCCATGCTTAATTGTTTCATAGCCGTTAGACCAATATGTTCGAAAATTCCTTCCAATTTACTGCACATGGAATTAAATCGCACGCAAGTACATGAAATATGTGTTTTCAAACCGTTATGGTTAGCTGTTGCATGTACATGTAGTTCAAATTTCAATTACGGTCATTAAATGGCTAGAAAATCACTTAAATGTCTTACAAGGTCAAATGACCCCTGAAATTTTCCAAAATTTGACATGACAGTTGTATTAGTACTACAAAATTTCTCATTCATTTAAAACACCATCCGTTGGCACTTTATTCCAAATTCGTGTTTCACAGCTAATAAAAATATCTACAACATCACACACAGTTGTTTTCTAGGAACCGTTTGTGATGAAAATATCTGGGTCTATTTAAGTCTTCCTCCTTAAGCTTCACCGGCTCGTCTGCTCTAGCGCCGGCAACCCCCGAATACACGAATCTCGATCCCCATTCCCGCACCCCCTTCCAGCAAAGATGACGTCGTGTAAACGCTTCGTGAAAGCATGTACGATGGCCGCGTCCCCCCGAGCGCCGCCGCCTGCACCGAGAGCACGGCCGCCTACGCTGAGAGTGCCGCCGCATCCGCATTGAGCACGGCCGCTTCTGTCTAGAGGGCATTTGCGACAGCCAACAAGGTAGCTGCAGCAGCCGCGACGGCTGCAACTGCTGCTACGACGGCGGCTGCAAACGCCAAGAGCGCTCGAGCTGCCGTCCATGCTGCTGATGTCGCCCTGGCCCAGGTCGAGGCCATCCATGCCAAGATCGAGGATGCACACGCCAAGATATTCCAGGCCACCTCGGACTCCAGCATGCAACCCACGTTTGAAAAGGCGGCGGTGGCCATGGAGCACCTGCTTCCTCATGAGGTCGCCGAGCGGGAGCTGGAGATGCAGGAGGCGGCGGAGATCGAGGAGCGCTGGGAGGAGGAGTTGCGCATGGCCGAGGTCGAGGTAGAGAAGAGTCTGTCCGTCGAGGAATCGGTGGTGGAGTACCAACGCGAGCTCTGGCGCAGCCACTACTACGAGTACTGCAACCTTGAGGGCGGCGTCGAGGACGAGGACGAGGACGAGGACGCGGTCGACTTCAGCAGGGGGGACGCGGAGTCCACCAATAGCGGCATGTCACCAGGACAAGTCATCGACGTCTCATCTCACACCGGCGATGCATAGGCCGACGCGGCGGCGGATTTTCAATTATGCGTACTTAGGCTTTGTTTTTAATGTTGGTCTTTTGTTAGAGCAACGTTTAGGTCAACTGGCTCTGTGTAATTACTTAAATTGCTCGATTCAGTAAGTGTGGTTTGTCTGCTGTACGCTCTTTTGTGTGCCCAAATTAGCAAGCGATGTTAAATTATGCAATGACGTACCGGGGGAAATTTCCACCAAAATTTGAATTATCAAACTCATCCTATGTGCGTAAAGCAGAAGAATCGTTTGCGATGCACACAATCTTTCAAAGTGAATGGTCCGGCGGCACCGCGCGCGTTCAAAGTGAATGTGCCCATGCCTTGAGACCAAAATTTGAATTATCAAACTCATCCCATGCGTAAAGCGAAGAATCGTTATGATGCACACAATCGCTCAAAGTGAATGGTCCAGCGGCACCGCAAAAAGTTTCCTTCAACATTTCCAAAATTTTGGCCTACCGCCAAAATATCTACCCCCGCCCCTTCCCCTTCCCGCCCCTTTTCTCCCCGACCACAAGTCACATTTCCCTTGTTTCCTCCTTAGTTCCTTCCTTGCTAAGCTATAGCCGCTTCCTCGCTCTCGCCTTCTCGCATCCTACCGCCGGGGTCGCCATGGTCTTCTTCAAAGACATCTCCAGCGGTTCCTCCTCCGGAGACTACTACTTCACCACCTGGGTATGCCTCTCTTCTCTCTCTCTCGGGCTATGACTTGGAATGAAGGATTTTTACCTGGAGGTCGATTTGAGTCGTTTCTTCCTCTTGTAGCTCCCTAAGACCATCAGTGGCAACGAATGGAGTGGGGTGGCTAAAGATCTATCTGCTCATTGTCACCATCAATCTCCATGCGTGAAGCTACTTGCGTTTGATTTTGTGGACACTGGGAGGAAGTTTCTAGCATGTGCAGAGAAGGTTAGACCCTCTTCCATTGTTATAAATCATTTGTTAGATGTGATTCAGACACTGTCACGGTCCCAACCCATTCATACCACACCTTCAACCAGACGCATCTTAAGACAGTGTCACAGTTTGTACCTAGTATCTTAAATTGTTGCCATCTCATCAGCGGCGCCATTAGAAAATTATTTGGCACCGCTTCAGCAGTTTGTGCAGCCAACTTTGGTCCACACATCCGAGCAGCCAACCAGTAAAATACTAAATATTTATGGCACGAAGGAATCGGGCATCGAGCAACTACGTGCTCGAGTCCGGTCCCGATTTTTCACGCATCGGCTCGCCATTCAGAGCACCGGTGCAAGATGTAGCAACAGTTGTATTTACACCAGTTCTGGCATACATAATGGGCGGCCTTAGTGCTATTAGTTCTATGTTACTAAATTTGTGCATGTACACACCTGTTATTATCAATTTGCTGTCATCCAAACACTGTCGCTATGCTGTTGCAGTTATATTTACCTTCCTCATAAAATGTTCGATTTGTTATTTATTGTACATGAGTAAGAACTTGTAGCGTTGTTGTAGTTAATTATAGCTTCTTATGCTCCAGAATTTGGTTGTTGTCTCTGTACCAATTATTTCATTTGCACATTGATCTTTTTGAGAAGGTATGTCATAATTAACATGTTTCTTCAGTTTTTCAAAATAAGCATTGGTGATTTTCTATGTTGCTATAAACCCATTTCCCCTACAATTTTACTGATCTAGTTTTAACTATTATAGGATGAAAGGAAGTGTTCTTACTTGGAGTGGGTTGATCAAGAGTGGCCACAGTCTTTGAAGATGTGCCTAACGAAGCTCTGGAGCATGTATGAGGAAGTGAACACATCTAGACTTAGAGAAAGTCTTGTCAACGCTGAAGCATATTTCAAGATGTGGGATAAAAAGTTGAAGGTGGAGAATGAGCTCAGGTTTTTTAAAAAGACTTTGCTAAGATGGTGTTGGCGAAGGAGGAGGCACTTTCCCAGTTGGCCCATGCAAAACGGGTTCTTACTGAACTGAAAGCAGAGGTGGATAAGACGAGCCTGGATGATCTCGATTAGGGAAATGAATATATTGTTCTTATGAAGTTGAACTAGCTATATGTTGTACTGTGTTGTTTTCATGTAGCTACCGTACTGTGATGTTATAATATATTTATGTGCCTGATATGAAATTGGCAAACAACTGTTTGGTATGAAATGTGAATTTGCGTAATACTGGAATCATTAATTGTAAACTAATAAACCCGCTAAATGTGTCATGGACCTTTGCAAATGATTCTAGCAGTAAAAGCGGTTGCGATGGATAGCCCAATGCCACACAGTTTTTTTCATCAAATCGTGTGTGATATAGTTGATAAAAGCAAACAGTTAACCAAGGAAGACCGTGTGTGATAGTTACACCTTTCACACACGAGCCTACACATAAAACTATGTGGGATTTACGTCCGAACGGAAACGTTTTCCCTAGATTGACTATGTGGGATGTACATAAAAATGGAAACGTATTCCTTGGATTGACTGTGTGTGATATACATACGAACGGAAATGTTTTTCTGGGATTCACCGTGTGGGATGTACATACCTACGGAAATGATTCTCGGATTACCGTGTGGGATGTACATACCTACGGAAATGATTTCTAGGATTCACCTGTGGGATGTACATACCTACGGAAATGATTTCTGGGCCATGTGGGATGTACATACCTACGGAAATGATTTCTGGGATTCACCGTGTGGGATGTACATACCTACGAAAATGATTGGGTTTTGATGCCTCGCCCGATCGCACACGGCCCCAGCCTGGGTCCCAGGAGGGCCTATCCCCGACGATTTCTGGGTCGTGTGGGAAGGACACCCTATCGCACACACTCACTTGGCAACGGTTCATAATGCCGTCGCGGAAAGGGGTAAAAAGCCGTTTGTTTAGGACCGACGCGCAGCAGTGATCGTTCTTGGATTCATCATGATAGTAGTGTTATGCTATCCTCAGATTATTTTGATATGACGATAATATGCTTTGGATTATTTGTTGGGTAGAGCTATGACTTGGATTACAATTTGATAAATGATATCGGAGTATCAGTTATCACTGTTATACTTTGGGGATAAATTTCATCATTAAGTTGGTCAGGTGCCACCGAACCGGACTTTTCCAGTGCAACCACATTTTCCTTTTATGGGAAAGGCCCTAATTCGATCTATTGACATGTCTCTCACCGGTGCCTCCAACGAGGGAAGGTTATGGGCGTGCGGTACCCTGGCCCGTAAGCAGACATAACCTTGTCTGCCCGTAGTTGTTGTTAGGTGCCTTTTTGTCCATGTTTGGGACCGTTTTGTTTTGCCACGACGGTGGCCGCTGATGCCTTTGCTAGGCAAGAGGCCACCCATGAGTTATCCCAGAGGGGAGTTGGTCGAAGTGGCTGGGAGAGTGTCATAGCAGTAGATCGGTTTTGTCGGAACGCCGTTGGTCCACCCGAACGGGAGTGCAAGGCCATGGGTTCTGTGGTGTGGGTAAAGTGCGCTACCTCTACAGAGTGTGTGTGTGTGTGTGTGTGTGTGTGTGTGTGTGTGTGTGTGTGTGTGTGTGTGTGTGTGTGTAAATCTATCGATAGCCGCGTCCTCGGTCATGGGCACAAGTTCGTACTAGGTCACACCGTTAGATCAACACGCACATGACGTAATGACTTATAGGTGATTTATATGATGATATATTGTGAGAAGTAACAGTTTGGCAGGATGATGATGATGATGTTGGGATGATCTCTAGGATGGTCATTCAGTTGTGATATGGTCACGAGGTGAGCATGTGGATGATTTGATCATGAGATGATCAGGTGGATCACGAGGTGATCAAGATGGTATATTGCTTGGCCGGATAGCCAAGACTGAGATGGTTATTGAGATCTAAGATGGTGGTTTATCAGTATTGCAGTAGTTTCATATCATGCTTCATAGTTGCTTTCATATCATAGTAGTTGTTAATTAATTAACCTGTTTAATGTTATGTTGTTTTCTTGCCTTGATGATTTTGGTTGTTGTGAGCTTGCAAGAACATTCAATGTACTGACCTGGCGTGTCATGCCAGATTGCAGGTGATGCCATGATTGATTGATTGCTTGTCGAGGTTTCAGTGCATGTGAGCTAGATCGTGTCCCAGCCAGAGTCCCTACGGAGTGGTGTTCACCACCTTCGTCGTTGTTCCGCTGCTACGAGTTGTTCTGCTGCTAGCATAGAGCAAGTGTAGTATCACAGGTGTAGTGTCGCCGTGCTGATGTGATTCGTTGTAACATCAGACCCGTGTATGTATTATCCTTTGTAATAAGAGCTGATTTGTTCTATGTCAAGCAGTGTCGTATTCCAGAGACTTCTTCTTGATCTCTAGGCTGGAATACGGAGCGTTCCGGATTCTTTGAGCCGGGGTGCCATAGTTTTGCTTGGAGCGTCTATTATGATATGAGTCTTTGCTTGTTTTTGCTTTTTTGTTTTAAGTCTTGATTCCTTGCTGGACACACCTATTTGAGGGAGCCAAAATTATGCCATGACTTGTTAGAATTGCTCTATATACTTAATTTTTATGAGCTATGGAATTGCTCTAGTGCTTCACTTATATCTTTTTGAGAATGGTGTGCTTTAGTATTTTTGAAGAAATGCTCTCTTGCTTCACTTAGATTTATTTGAGAGTTAGTAAAAAATTTCAAGAAATTCTCTCTTGCTTCACTTAAATTAATTTGCGAGAAAGAAATATTATGCTCGTGATCTTCACTTATATTTGTTTGAGCTTATCAAAAGCAACACATGAAAATTAGTTCCAAAGTGATAGATATCCAAGAAGGATATAATAAAAACTTTCATGAAGATCATTGGAAAAAATAAACTTGATTCCTTGTAATAGTTTTGAGATATGATGATGTGATATGTGAGTCATGTTGATGACCAATTATGCTTTAGTAAGAATATATGTGTTAAGGTTTGTTATTCCCTATGCAAGCACGAAAGTCAATAGTTATGCAATGAAACTAAATCCTACTTGTGGTGCATTATTCAATGTTAATTATACTCAATGCTCGCTTATGAGATTATTCGTTTCTTGGTTGGTCGCTTCTCAATCTTTTGCTAGCCTTCACTTTGTACTAAGTATGATCACTACTTGTGCATCCAAAATCCTTTAAACCAGTTTTGCCACATGAGTCCACTATACCTACCTATATATATGTGGTATTATTTTGCCGTTCTAAGCAAATTTGTATGTGCCATCTCTAATTTGCAAAATAAATTTCTCTTTTGTGTGCTCGTACCACTCGCTAGGCGGTGAGGGGTGGCCAATATTTTCCATGTTAGATGTGTTATTCTCACGATTAGTGTTTATTCACTTGTCATTGCACGAGAGTAAGGCAAAGGTATTAGGGATGCCCAGCCCCGAAATGAAAAATGACTTAACTTTATGTCGTCAAATAATAAATTCCTTGGGAAAGTGTTGGTATGGCGGGCACCCGTGGATACGGTTAGCCATGGAAAGTGAAAGTATGGTTGAAAAATGAATGAACTTTATTTTCTGTTTGGGAACCGCCTATGATATATCTAGCATGGAAAGTGTTGGGAGCTCTAAGTCATTTTCGTTGGTGGGAAAAGTATGCCTCTCAAAATGTTTTTATCTCTCAATTTCGCTTTGAGTTCTAGCACCTCTACAAATCCCTACTTCCCTCCGCGAAGGGCCGTTCTTTTAGTTTATGATTTTTTTATTGAGTCTCCATCTTATCTTATAAAGCACCAACTAGGGGGCACTATGATCATACTTGAGCATTGGGTGTAGCTAATATGCGAGTTGTTTCATGAATGGATCAATGATTGAGCATGATGGGCTAGGGATGACTTATTTTAGCGTTGATATTTTGAAAGACATGGTTGCTTGTTGATATGCTTGAGTATTTAAGTGTCATGTCAAAACTAGACTATTGCTTTGAACCATATAGAAGTCCAAATGTCCATGCTACAAAGAAAAGAATATGAGATGACATGTTAGGCAGCATTCCACATCAAAAATTCTGTTTTTATCATTTACCTACTCGAGGACGCGCAAGAATTAAGCTTGGCGATGCTGATACGTCTCCAACGTATCTATATTTTTTATTGTTCCATGCTGTTATATTATCACTCTAGGATGTTTTATAATCATTTTATATCATTTTTTGGTACTAGCCTATTGACTTAGTGGCAAGTGCCAGTTGCTGTTTTTTGCTTGTTTTTTACATCGTGGGAAATCAATACCAAATGGAGTCCAAACACAGCGAAACTTTTTGTGGATATTTTTTGGAACAGAAGACATCTAGTGGGCCGAAGAAGCACCTAGGGGCTGCTCCAAGGGGATCACAACCCACCAGGGCGCGCCTGGAGGCCCAGGCGCGCCCTGGTGGGTTGTGCCCACCTCGAGTGCCCCCCAGACCGCCTCTTTACTCTATAAATACCCCAATATTCTAGAAACCCTAGGGGAGTCAACGAAAATCAATTCTAGCCGTCGCAAGTTCCAGAACCACTAGATCCAATCTAGACACCATCACGGAGGGGTTCATCATGTCCATTGGTGCCTCTCCGATGATGCTTGAGTAGTCTTTTGTAGACCTTCGGGTCCGTAGTTAGTAGCTAGATGGCTTCCTCTCTCTCATTTGATTCTCAATACAATGGTCTCTTGGATATCCATATGATGTAACTCTTTTTGCGGTGTGTTTGTTGGGATCGGATGAACTTTGAGTTTATGATCAGATCTATCTTTGTATCCATGAAAGTTATTTGAGTTTTCTTTGATCTCTTATATGCATGATTACTTATAGCCTCGTATTTCTTCTTCGATATTTGGGTTTTGTTTTGACAACTTGATCTATTTATCTTGCAATGGGAAGAGGTGCTTTCTGATGGGTTCGATCTTACGGTGCTTGATCCCAGTGACAAAAGGGGAACCGACACGTATATATCATTGCTATTAAGGATAACAAGATGGGGTCTATTTCGACATAAATAGATCTTATCTACATCATGTCATCATTCTTATTGCATTACTCTGTTTCTCCATGAACTTAATACACTAGATGCATGCTGGATAGTGGTCGATGTGTGGAGTAATAGTAGTAGATGCAGGCAGGAGTCGGTCTACTAATCTTGGACATGATGCCTATATAATGATCATTGCCTGGATATCATCATGATTATTTGAAATTCTATCAATTGCCCAACAGTAATTTGTTTACCCACCTTTTGCTATTTTTCTCGAGAGAAGCCACTAGTGAAATCTACGGCCCCCGGGTCTCTTCTTTAATATATTTGCCTTTGCGATCTATTTTATTTGCCTTTATTTTCAGATCTATTAAACCAAAAATACAAAATACCTTGCTGCACTTTATTTTATTTAGCATTCGATCTATCAACTTATTACAACTCTCTCATGTCCGTTTGCCAATTTCTGACACTGTTACCCGAAAGGGATTGACAACCCCTTTAACACGTCAGGTTGCGAGTATTTGTTATTTGTGTGCAGGTGCCGTTCACGTAGTGTTGCGTGATTCTCCTACTGGTTCGATAACCCTGATCTCATCACTGAGGGAAATACTTACCATCATTGTGTTGCATCATCCCTTCCTCTTTGGGGAAATACCGACGTAGTCTAGCAGACATCACCCTGCTCGTAGCAGTAGCTCACCCCGACACCTTGACCAAATGCCCCGCCGCCGATGAGCTCCACCAACGCAGCCATGACCGTTATTGGCCTTGCCCGACCCCAGCACCGGGCTCTCGGTGATCCCATGAGCACATAGCACATGCGCACGCGCCTCCTAGCCCCCCGTAGCCCCACCTCGTCAACCAGTCGAACGCCTCCGCCGCTAACCTTGTCGTCGGCCTTGTTCCCGGCGACCATTTGGTCCAACCCCACTGCCTTTCCCTTGCGTACGAGCCCAAGAACCCAATGAGCTCCTCCGCGGGCTTTGCCGTGCCCAGCTTTGTCGGTTCCATCGATGCTCGAAGTCCAGCGTCCACTGCAGTGCTCGCCGCCGTCACCTCCGTCCACCTCGGGCCTTGCAACCACTCCGGTTGGACGCGACGTCGTCTTCCCGATCAAACGCGCAAAGTCGTGCGGGGAACGGATGCTCGTAGGTGAATCTCGACGATCCCCTGGCCACTCCGCCGCAGTTTCGGCTCACCGAAGCTGCTCCGGTCGCCCGGCGTTGACGTGGCTGCCACGCGGCCTCCCCTATGACGACGACGGTGGGCCTAGTGGGTCCTATTGGCTGGGTTGTCTTGGTCAACCCCGCTGACTGGGCGCCCAGGGGCATTAACACGTGGTCCCCCCTATAACTTAATTAAGCCACTAATTTAATTATTAAATTAACTAAGGTAACACTAACGCGTGGGCCCTGCTAACTAATTAACTTAATTGGTTAACTTAACGTCTGTTAAATTAACTGAGTCACTCACAGACGGGACCCAACTGTCAGGGTTGACCTGAGTCAGCTGGGTTGACTGCTAACGTCACCGTAACATCATGTTGACGCAATAATTCCTTTTGTGAATTAATTTAAATGATAGTAATTCCATAATATTGTTAAAACTTTGAAAAATAATATAAAATAAACTGTATATCGGATGAAAATAATTTATATATGAAAGTTGCTCAAAAAAATGTGACGAATCCGGATATGCCCTCCATCCATCTGTCACACGTCCTTAGCATAGCGAACCTACAACCATCCCCCTCCGGTTCATCTGTCCAAAAATACCTAACACCGGGAATGCCTTCTCGGTGGTTTTCCCCCGTCGCTGGTATTACCTAGCACCGCGTTAGAACACCCCTAACTCTGTGTATTGTCATGCCATGCATTTGTTTGCTTGTATTTACTATTTCTTCCCCCTTTTCTCTCTGGTAGACCCCGAGACCGATGCTGATGCCGCTGTGATCGACTACATCGTCGACGACCCTTCTTCCCTTTCAGCAGAGATTCCAGGCAAGTAAACCCCCCTTGATCATCCCTATATTGCCAATTCCATTCTCTCTCATGCTTGCATTAGATTTTGCTACTGTTATTGATTGCCCCTATTTTGATGCATAGCCTGCTTTTGTAACCTGCTATTTGTACCTTACCTGCTTATCCTAAACTGCTTAGTATAGGTTGGTTAGTGTTCCACCAGTGACCCCTCACCTTGTCCAAGCTGCCTCAGCTGGATGACCGATGACTCGACCAACGTGATCAACGTCCAGAGCCCGACACACCACATCACACCCCCCTTTCGTTGCTCGACTCTATAGAGCTACTATCGAGTGCCAAGGGTGATACCTCCTAACGCACTCCTGATGATAACTCTATAATGTAGCTATTCGGTCATGGTCATCGAGGGTGATTCCTCCTTCACCACTCCCGATACGACTTTGTCGTGCAACACCTCAAGTGTGAACCTTTAGAGTGATTCCTCATACGTTCACCTTGATGATTACATCAGGTGGATTCCACTGAGGGTGATTCCTTGGGTTTCCCCCTTGATGTTACGGACACACAGTTACCTTTACTTGTAGCCCCTATGAATTGTTACTGCAGGACTAAAGGGACAGGCTGTACCAGCCCGGTTGAGCTGGACCTAAGTTCCCGACAGTCTCTGGTTAGTCTGGTCGGCCCTGAGGGGTACCCGTGAGTTGATGTGAAAATCAGGCAGGCACGGAGAGCACCCGCGAGATAATTACGAGGTACGGCCGAGCAAGTAGACCGCCCTAGAGAGAGAGAGGGTTGGGCCTGGCCCTTGTCGTATTTCCTCGAGACGGGGTGACGGGGTCACATTATCGTGAGTCTCTGCTCGTCTCCGCAAGCTCCTAACACACTAAGGATTTGGGTATTTGTTCTGAGTTGGCTACTAGCCTTCACGCACTAACCACCACGCGAGAACAGATATGGGCACTTGGCGTCGTAGTATCATCCGAAGCTTTGTCAGACGTCTAGTTCAGCATTGTGGCACGGTCGGATCGTGCCATACACTACACGGGGGTGCTGGTATCCACCCTACTCGCAATGACCCGGAGTGAAACTGGCGGTGGGCCCAGGACCCCAAAGTGCTTAGGATGTAGACCGGCGGGGACCTCTCTACTGAGCCTAGGTAGAGCTGCGACGTGTAGATCTTCCGAGGCCGGATATGGAACCAAGAAAGTGTGTTCGATTATGCTCTGTTTGGATGTCTGTATTGAAGGGCTCCGTATTGAATTGGTTGCAATACCAATTCAGCAAGGAAACTGAAATGAGAATGAATAAGAATTCGCTTGTTTGGTTGTTCACCAAATTGGCTCATGGAATCTCACAGAGGTTTCAATACGAAATCTTGTTTGGATGACAAACTATGGAATTGTATATTTACATGAGTATGAAGATTATGCTTTGTTCTTTATGACTCAATTTTTTAATAGAATCTAGAATAAAAATGATTATATAGCAATAAAAAATGACAAAAAAATATACAGTCTGTGGCTTATGCTTTGCTCTTCGTGTATCAAAATGAAATTTGCACAACAAATTGGAGTAAAACTAATCCTGTATTGTTTACTTCACAAATCACAAGTTTCATATCACCATACATTTTTTGGAATCACAATACAGCTAGATAGTGAATGAGGAGAAATTTAGAGGAAGAAGCAAACTCGATCTGGACCATCCACCGTCTGCCTTGGCTACAACGAACTGAAAGTGTTGCTTCCTAGTGTATGGGGAGAAGTTCAGAGGACGAAGCAGACTCAGCTAGCTAGGATCAAAGGACGAAGCAGACCCCGCAGAGCGGCTAGATCTAATTCCGCGCGCGGTCGTGCTCCTCCCTGTGCCGCGCGCCACCCGCTCAACCTGCCGTCAGAAGCATCTCTGCTCGCGCCGACGGATGCAGACGCCGCCTGATGGCGCGGATCTCAGGCTGTGAGGAGAAGGTCGGGCATGGATCCATGGCGCGGATCCAGATGCCGGCTGTGGGGAGAATCTCCACCCGCGTGCTGGCTCTGGGCCGACGTCGCCGCCACCGCCACCCGCCACTCCGTGATGTGGCGGTCGCCGCCACCGCCCGAAGTCATGGCTGGGAAGGTCGGCCGCACTCTATGGAGAGGATCCACACGCCACCGCCACAAGGAACGCCACGGTTGATGCTATGACAAGGTGCCGCTGGAGCTTCTTCGCTCCGCCTCTGTTTTCTTTTTCTGGTCGTGTGGGGGAAGAGAGGGGTCGAAGCGGTACGTTTTGCGGGTGAGTGCAAATCCAGCGAAATCGGAGCCGGAGGAGTCTGTATTGTGGGAGGGGAGCGCGCGTGAGAACGAATACAGTGTTGTATTTGGACTCATTTCCATTCTATGTTTCAATGCGCATCCAAACAGCTGAATTGGCGGTTCGGGAATCCCAAATCCAATTAGAGGCTGCAATACAGACATCCAAACGCAGTGTTAGAGTAATCAAGCATGTTGGGTAATGTGGTGCACCCCTGCAGGGAAGTTATCTATTCGAATAGCCGTTTCCACGGTAATGAACGCTCGGAGTGGTATCCTGATCTATTACAACTAGAAATGGATACTTGAGATATGTGATGGATATGTGGCTTCGGGATTGCTTTCTTGCAGGGAGTCGAGGAAGGATCTCTGGGTATTAATATTACAACATGTTTGTTAATTATAATATGTTATTATGTACTCTTCTGAATGCTGCAAGATGCTTGAAGGTGCTTGAAGATGCTAGTCTTTGATAGGCTAGGCCTTCCCCTCTATTCTGGCATTCCGTAGTTCAGTCCACAGATACAACCCTTCCATTTGATACCAATTCATACTTAGTATAGATCTGATGCTTGCGAGTACTTTGGATGAGTACTCACAGTTGCTTTGCTATCCCATTTTCCCCCTTCTTTCTTCTTTTCGATTGATGCAACCAGATGGTGGATCCCATGAGCTAGATGACACCCCCGTCGACTACTACTACGTGGAGCCCACTAACGACTAGGAGTAGTTAGGAGGTCCCAAGCAGGAGGCCTTGCCTCTTCGATCGTTGCTTCTTTTGTGATAGCCTTCTTAAGGCGGTCTTGTTTAACTTATGTTTGTACTCGAATATTGTTGCTTCTGCTGACTCGTTTGTATTCGAGCTATGTATTCGAGCCCTCAAGGCCCCTGGCTTGTAAAATAAAGCTTGTATTATTTGATTTGTGTCTAGAGTTGGGCTGTGATATCTTCCCGTGAGTCCCTGATCTCGATCGTACACATTTGCATGTATGATTAGTGTATGATTGAATCGAGGGTGTCACAATATATGTAGCAAAACATGCATTAATCTACAATCTAGATATTGTTGAACCAAGTAATCATCCACACAAGATTCTAATGCCTTAGTTGCTGAAAGAGATATACGTGAGGAACATTTAACTCACACCAAGGAATCAGATTTGTTGCAAGCAAGGATTGAAGACTTTGCACACTTGACACGTTTCAGCTCACAACACAAGCAGGGATTTCTCAAGATATAAGTGAAGAATAGTCCCAAATTTCTCTCATTTGCTTCTTGCACACACTTCCTTTCTCGGGGCAGATTTTTTTTTGTTTTCTTTTTTTACCTCTTTTTTTGCTCTTTTTTTGACAAACTTACAACACGAGACTTGGATCTAAACACACACTTTGGGGGAGTCATGAAAATTGCAATGGATGAGCTCAAACAACAAGAACACACAGCTGAAACTTTGGCAACAAACTCACACGAATAGATCTGACTTTGGGGGGCACAAGATGGGAATAAGATCTAACAAGGATGGATGGAAAGTACATGGCGTGGGCTTTCCAAAATGCATAAAAACACCCCAAACGGACTCCGGGTGACAAAGATACACACGATTTGGTGGACGATGCAGATCTGAAATCCGCGGACGAAAATGAACACAAACATACAAGAATAGATGAGGGGAAACTCAGCAACTAAAAACAAAGATCTAGTGGACAAGAACTTGATAAAACTCACCAAATAATAGATTAAAGGCTGCACAGGGCTAGGTAAAGTTATTTTTTATGGGGTATTTTCTGCACTTTAGGAAGAACAAGAACACAAACTAAACTAGGGATATAAGATCCTACCGTGTCAATCGAAGCTCTGATGCCAAGATGATACAGGGTTGACCGATCTTCATGGTGGATCTGCTTGATGAACGAATCAATGCCACCTGAAGGGTATGAAGGAAATGCTCGATCCCAGCCAACAACACTGTCGGGTAAAGGATAACTAGTGGAACCTGACGAGACTGAAGCCAACTCTTGCAAATGCAACACACACCAACATGTATTCGCCCAACCACATTCTTAGCTTCCAATCCATGCAACCACGCATGAAGTTGGAAGCATGAACTAGTCGTTGCCTCAACGTCTACTGTTGTAAAATCACAAAGTGAGTTTACCCTCTCACAAGGCAAGATTACAAGAGCTGAGGAAGTGAACTCTCCAACAAAATTCTGGTTGCACTCAGCTAACCTATTCTGAATCAAATTGCCAAAGAGTTGTGGCTGAAGTGGGGTATGTGATATTTATACTAAGAAAAACCCTCCTAGCTTAGGTATGAAACCAGTCCAAAAGAGGGGCTCAAATTCGTGCTAACCAGCTGGCCAAGGGAGCAAACTCGAAGCCTCACGCAACAATTAATGCTCTCGACAACTTGCATTGGAATTCTCATATCTTTTGACTCAGGACTCCAAATGATACAACGTTTGATTTTCCTGAAAGTAGACTTCATATGTTGTCCACTTTGTGCTCCCACACGTGTTGAATACTCATATATTTGTGTTGCGTGATGCAGGAAGTTTTGGGATGAATTTTGGAACTGCGCATGCAACAATAGAGTGTTGAGATGGCTTGCTATTCTTCCTCGAGGTGCAACTAGTTGCACTTGTCACCAAAACATGGTTTACATCAGAGTTTAAACTTGTTCTCTTCAAACTTGTTGTATGGGATTCAAAACATGATTCTTCATGTGTTGAAAGTTGTTGGTTGTCCTCAACATTGTACCTGAGTAAAATTAGCACACAAGATTTAGGCAGTATAAAGTTCTCATGTATAGTTGAATTATGATCAGCTAGGAGCGCGTTCACTGTTAGAAATTTAGGGTTTGTGGTCTACCCCGTATTCCTCTATGCTTATCCGTGGTGCCGCTCAGAATTCACATATATAAGGCTAGGAGGTAGGAACCTTCTTATACTGTCTTTCCAAAGAGTCCATCTCTTATAAAGATAAGATTCCTAGTCATTACAACTAGTTTCCGGGATAGAGTCCAGATCAAATTACCAACCACGATCATATTTATCTGTTAACAGATTCTACCCATTATGTCCCTAGAGTACACGCTTGTGAGCAATGCGCCATAATATAGTGTAAATTCCTCTAATTACGCAGATCAACATTACGGCTGTAATCTAACTATACGATCTAGCTCCTTCCAATCATCGGTGTATCGGGGTAGTCCCAATATAAATAGTATATTGTATTCCACTAATAATCGACCAGCTTCCTTAAGCATATATTACTTAAGTACATTCCAGCAAGTAACAATTCCATGCTAAACATGTAAAGCAATTCCATGTATAAATACATGTATGATTCCATAAAGAGGTATTCTGAATATTAACAACTCCAAGTGATTTGAATATAGTTGTAGGACACACAATTCCAACATCTCCCACTTGTCCAAAACGATCATTCAAATATTCATAAAGCCATAGACTTAACATGCTTACCTCATGACTAATAGGCTTAGTCAAGGGGTCAGCAACCAGATTAACACTACGTTGAAAATCCAAAGAAATATATAGTGGTACCTTCCCTCAATTTGTTTCCTCCCTGTGACACTTAAGATCACTAGAGACATTTAGTTTCCGCCTAATTATTGGCATAGCTATCCTCAGTGCCTTGAGAATTATTTCCTCGAGTGTAATTCCACCTTTATAGGCACCTTGAGTATTTTGCTTTGTCAAGTGAAATTCCGCATCAATTATTTCACTCACATATATCAACAATATGAATAATTCTACATTGAGTCAAAATATATGATAATCATGCTGAATTAATTTTCAAAACCACATATATATCAAATCCAGTTAGTACATGAAGTTCCATTAGTAACCATGTTTTGAAAGAAATTCCTCACTTCGGTCAGTGGACCTGGACCATATTAGTACTATAAATTCTAATTGAATATGCGTACGAGGACTTATTTCTCATCTCGTAGATACAATAATAGATTCCTCAATGCGTTTTACCTTAATATAAATTCAAGAACAAGTGACATGTTGCGATGCACTTTCCACAATATTATATGATGTGTGAGATTCCCTTAGCTGCTCATCTTTCCTTCCACTACTTGAATGCAACATAAATTCCGGAAGCTAAGGTATGATTGTATAACAAAGATACAATATTTCAACACCATTATTATCCCTTTGTCCTCAAGAGTTCAAACATAAGTTCTCACTGAGTTTGGTTCCAGGTACTTTAATAAGTTTGCAATTTTCCATAGGAATCTTTCAAAACATACCCTATGTAGTTCCACTCTAAAACATAGGAAGCTTCAAACGTTCCTTTCATATGAAAGTTAAAATATGACCAAGCTTTGACTTCCATCAACGTGACTTTATCATTGCAAACAACAAAACAATGCTAACAAATAAAATAATAATGCAAAATATTTTACACTTACATTTGTAGATGACTGCGTTGCTTCATTTAGAAAATCATCTGACATGCTATTCCATTGATGTGAAGCTTGTCATAAGATCATACATTCTTCATTTAGAAAACCTTCTGGCATGCTATTCCATTGATGTGAAGCTTGTCATAAGACCATGCATTAATGTATTCAATTAACAAATCATGTCTTTACTCTTTCCCTAAATTCCAGGAGAGAGAGTTTCCACAAAGTATATTTCCCTTTGTGTAAAGAACTGAATAGCAATAGTGACAATATAATATTCCAATGAGCCAAGTCTCCTAAAAAAACACTTACAAACGATGGGCTTGTGGTTGTTTGCTATGATAATAAGTTCCCAAACAATATATTTCCTCATTGAATTTGTTCATTCCCGCATTTCTTCCACCCTTCTTAGTAGTCTTGCTCTAGTATTTATAGTGACTTCCCGCAAAAATCACATAAAAATTATCCAGAGTTTACGTTCCAAGTTAATTCCTCCCACTTATCCTGAGCATGTCATGTTTGGAGTGTCACTTGTAGTTTCCTTGGGGTCAAGATTATATTCCATTATGATTGTCAATAATTTCACCCTTGATCATAAAAATAATTGGGTTCCTACTTTCCACCAGTATTTATTTTCTAGATAACTAAGGAAACACCCGTTGATCCACTAGAATAACCATGAAAAATTCCTGGTGTGCACTTTGTAGTAACTGAGAATTTCATGCCAAAATAGAAGATTTCCTTCCAGTCAAGTGACTGTGGTAGATGAAGAGTGATATCAACAAATGGCAGTATGCAATGCTTCCTTAAAAAACAAGGATGTATAGAATACATTCAATTCATCCTTTCAATTATGGACTGTAAGGTATATTACAATGGTGAATAATTCCATGATGTTTACACGTTCGATTGATATATTACTGAAGTGTACTTCCACCACCAATCCGTTGTTAAAACTTTGAAATATTTTAATCAACTGATTTTCCACTTTGGTACATAATATGACAGGTACAATAAAACATTCTGACTTGTATTTTGATATAGTATAAATGTAGCCATATCAAGTGCAATCATTAATGATGAGATAAAACAAATAACCTGGCCTCTGGTGGGAGTGTAAAGAAAATACTATAAGGGTGCCAAAATAATAATGACGTGAAGCTTTTTATCTCTTCCCACATTCGAAAAAGGGTGTACATAAACCAAAAGACTAGAATATATGCGAAGCTTCACAAGTACCATAGTCCTCCCACTAAAGTTTAGAATTTCAGAATTAAATAAAGCACTTACTCATGTTCCAAGATTTGTGACCAAGTCCTACATGCCATAAATATTGAGATTCCAATGTTCCCATTGTCAGTATTCCTCCATATGGATTTATTTGCCCAAATAAACAATTTGGGTTGCTAACTTCCAATGGACCATCAAGAAAGAAGAGACCATTGTGTAAAATTCAATAATACACTAATTTTACTGTTGAGTAACATTTCCACTCCTCCTTTTCCAAATAGTATAGCATAGTCACTAGATTCCAAGGTAAAACAATAAATCAAATCCTTTCTCACTGAAGTTGCACAGATGTCCTATAACAGTAATAGTTTTCCTCCACAAGGGAGTTTCATGGCAAAATTTCCAATTTGAAAGTGTAGAAGATTTAACAACAATGACAAAACACATAAACATTATAATTTCCTTTAAAACTGTTTGTATGTCAATAAAATTGCTATTGTATTCCAGCAATAAGACATGGCCACAATCCAACTACTTGAAAAAATAGCCCCAAATAAATAAATATAGTCCAAATATTATCATTAAACATACCGACAGATAAAGAGCAATTTTCCTTGTCCACGGAGTGGTTTCTACCTTCCTCCATAAATAAGTGATGTTCCATAAAAGACACTTCCTCTTAGCCAATTCTATTTGAAATAGTGTATCTTCCTCTTCAAGGTGTAGTCAACCATAATTGACTAGATCGTTCCCTCAAAGAGTTTTTTGTCTTCCTCCATAGAACAAACTAGTACAAATGCTTGTGCGTTGCAACGGGCCAAAAAGTTGCAAAAATCTGCTTTGTTTGTGCCATTACGCAACATTTGTTATATTCCATTATGATTATCTCTTTTTGGAGCATGATGTGTGGATGTGAAGAAGCCAGCTTAACGGCCTTCGTATGATGAAAGAGTAGTTGTGCATGGAATAGTTTGTCAGTTGGTTTGACCTTTTTTACTTTTTGAGAAAACGTGAACATTTTTTTTAAATAACATTTTTAAAAATTCTAATAATTTTTATGAAAATGTTTTCTTTAAGATTCACCTTTTTTAACACATGCTTTTTAAAAACAATTGAGATTTAAAAAAAAACTTTAGAACATGTTTAAATGCATCCATTTTTAAAACATTTTGATACCAACAGCATTAATTGGGTACTTTTGCAAATTACAAAAAGTATTTCTCCACTCACCATCTATCTTGGTTGGTGAGATTTTTGAATTGAGCCCTATAAACCGGAAAGGAGGGAGTACCAAGACAAAATGAATCTATAACCTAATAAATAAAGTGTTGCATTATACCATATGCAGTATATGTTACTTCCGACTGTAAAGGTAATAACATACTCCCTTTGTAAACTAATATAAGAGCGTTTAGTAGTAATCTAAACGCTCTTATATTAGCTTACGGAGGAAGTAGATTAGTAACATATTAGTAGTCTGTAAGTTACTCCCCACTGATACTAGTCTTATCGGTCTGAATCCGATTCATTAGAGCATCTCCACCGCTTCTCACAGCCCCCCAGCGACTTTTTCGCGCGGCGCCAAAAACGGCCCAACCGCACCCCAGATTTACTAAAAGCGCCTGTTCGGCCTTTTTCCGCCCGGCGTCAGAGTCGAACCCGGCTACCGGAGGGCGCTTGGGGCTTTGGTGCAAGAAAAGCGCGGCTAGCCCACGCCACCGTGAAAAGTCAAGATTTTCTTCCCGACCGCCTCCACCCCAGCGCTCTCGGCCGCCACTAGGTATATCCGGCGCCGCCCGCGCCTCTTCACCGGTAGATAGCCATTCCCGCGGAAAAATAGCATAGGTTCGCGCGACAGCCCCTCCGACACCACCGGGCGTTCCGGCCGTGGAGGCGCTTTAGCGGCGGTGCACGTCCACCGCGCGCAAGGTGTTCGACGATTTGCCTGCCTTGGCGATGGACTCGGATGATGAGGAAGTGCTCGCCGCGCTACTGGAGGAGGAAGCCGAGGCCGACGTCCAGGAAGAAGAGCATCTCATGGTGCTCGCCGCCCTCGCCCAGCTGCTGGCAAGCAATGAAAAGTCGCGGCGAGGTGGCTCGGCGCCGGGGCGGGTGAAAGTAAATAATCGGCATCGTCGCGAAGGCTACTGCATGCTCTACTCCGACTACTTCGCCGATGCTCCACTTCACGGCGACAGAACATTTCGGCGCCGTTATCGGATGAGCCGAAAGCTTTTCCTCCGGATTGTGAATTCCATCCGGGAGTTCGACAGCTACTTCAAGTGCAAGATGGATTGCACCGGTTCACTTGGATTCACCTTCATCCAGAAATGCACGACAGTAATGAGGATGCTTGCATACGGAGCTCCTGGTGACTCACTCGACGACTATGGGCGCATGGCCGAGTCGACCAGCCTAGAGTGTTTCTACAAGTTCTGTCGGGCAGTGGTGGCAGTGTTTGGACCACAATACTTGAGAACACCGATGCGGAAGACACCGCTTGGATCCTAGCACGAAATGCAAGAAGAGGATTTCTGGGATGCTTGGAAGCATCGATCGCATGCATTGAAATGGAAAAATTGCCCATTTTCTTGGTAGGGGATGTACAAAGGCGCCAAAGGCGGTTGCGATTAATGTACTTGAGGCGGTGGCCACACAGACCTCTGGATTTGGCACTCCTTCTTTGGTATGCCAGAACTCACAATGACATCAACGTGCTCTGAAGGTCTCTGTCTTTGCCAAGCTTGTTGAAGGTCATTCTCCTCCGTGAGCTTCGGGATCAATGGGCGACAGACAACAAGGGTACTATCTAGCCGATGGCATCTATCCGAGATGGTCGACATTTGTCAAGACCATCAAAACCACAATGCTCGGAGGCAAGAACGCTGGTTTGTGAAGATTCGGGAGGCTTGCGGGAAGGATGTCGTGAGGCATTTAGTGTGCTCCAATCTCGATTTGTTTGTTGTCCGTACCCTTTCGCACTCGGTCGAAAGATCAAATATGGGAGATCATGACCTCCTGTGTCATCTTGCACAATATGATCATTGAGAGCGAGCAGGAAGAGCCAATGTTTGACACTGAACCATACCACTGGCAAGGTCCTCTTGCCCAAATTGATCACCAGCTACCGGCAACCTGGATTGCCTACCTCAGTATGCATCAGGAGATCCGAGACCCACAAGTGCATCATCAACTGCAGCAAGATCTGATAGAGCATCTATGGAGGTTCAAGGGCGACACCGGGCGCGACGTGTGATGAAATATGAGTTTTTATTTGTTGAACTATATAATTTGTATTGAACTATTTATTGTTGTACTATTTTGTTTAAGTATTTGAAATTTCTGTCATGAAATATGTGATAAAAAAATATTTATGTTGATAATTGAAAGCCGAGGCACGACGAACCACGCCGAATATGTGCCTATTCTTGCCCATACAGGCCTTTTTGTCGAAATGGAGCTTCAAAAGTGGTCCAAAATCGACGACTGAGGGCGACGACTGAGCGCAAAATCATCCCCAGCATTGAAAGAATCACCGGCTCGCCCCTAGTTGGCGATTTTTATGCGCCCTAGGGCCGAACGGCTGGAGATGCTATCAGGCCGGAACCCCGCAAACCCACCCCGCTTTGCACAGTCCATAGCAAGGCGTTGCGTAGAAACGAGTGGTTGATACGGCGCCCTCCTGTGCGGCTTCGCTTACCCACTCGCAGCAGGCTAGCTGACTAGCAAGTAGCACCCGTCGCCGAGAAGTATCTCCCTTCCGCTCCCCTCTCCCCTACCCTTCCGGGTCTCGCCCTCCGCCTCACTGGTCCGCCTCCGCCGTCTCGTAGTTTCTACCCCCCGGCAGATCTTCCACCCCGACCCCTCCGCCATATCGATCTGCTTCTCCTCGCCACCGCCATGGCTGGGTAGTGACGCCGCAGTCGTGTGAATTGCTGTGGCCGGTCGTATTTGCTCTCCGTGGAGCGACTAATTCCTCTCCGAGGTACGCGCCCTGTCTTCGGTGGTCCTGTGAACATCCCTCGTCGCTACCTCCTGCTAATCCCCGCTTTAACAATACTGCTCCCAGCAGGTGCTCCCCGGCCGCTGCCTCCACTAAGTGCGCTTCACTTTCCTATTACTCGTGGATTTGAGGTAAAATCCGTCCCACTAGCATCGATATGTGATGGAAGTGATGCCAATTTAGGTATATGTAATCGGTGTTAGTAGTAGGTTTGGTTGGATTTCTTACTAGTATAGAAAAGTGATTATTGAACTTGGGGTTCTAAGTGCGATATATTCACATGAGAAATATATATACCTAATATCGAATGTTTTGCAGCAACTTTTGAGTATGTCTGGCATTTCCTGGCTTTAGGGTGACGATCTCAATATCTTTTGCACGCTCGTAGTAATCCTTTCCAATTGTTGCATGTCTTTCATTGCTGGCTTGTCTCTTATGAACCTACTATATATATCTCTGATTTCTTCCCTCTGAATTTGTATGCAGTGCCGTGGTGTGATGGCAGATGTTCAAGATGGTCATTATGATTCGTCCACTGACAGCTTGCGCGTTGAGCCTATTTATGAATCATTTCTTTGTCCACTCACAAAACAAATTATGCGGGATCCTGTCACTTTAGAGAGTGGTGCTACATTTGAACGGGAAGCCATTTTGAAGTGGTTCAAGGAATCTGATAGCAGTGGAAGGAGCCTTGTCTGCCCTATTACTAGGAAGGAGCTCAGCAGCACTGAGTTGAATCCAAGCATTGCTCTGAGAAACACTATTGATGAATGGATGCATAGGAATGAGGCAGCTAAACTTGATGTAGCCTGTAAATCCTTAACTTCCGAGAATTCAGAACATGATACTTTGCAAGCACTTGAATATGTTGTGGAGATATGTCAGAGAAGTAGATCCAGCAGACATGTAGTGAGGAAGCTTGGCTTGATAAGCTTAATTTCCGAGCTGTTGAAGAATAGCAGTACAAAAGTACGGCAAAAGGCATTGGAAAGTCTTTGCTTTGTAGCTAAAGATGACAATGATAACAAGGTGCTTTTTTTTATGAATCTACTTTCCATAGTTTTAAATTTGTCACCAATCTTGTGTTTCTAATATCCCAGAATTTTTTTCACAGGATGAGATTGCTGCCGGGGACAATATTCGCACAATAGTGAAGTTCTTATCTCATGGCCACGTCCAAGAGAAAGAACAGGCTGCATCTCTGTTATATGAACTTTCACAATATAAACCTCTTTCAGAAAAAATTGGGAGCGTTCCTGGGGCCATACTTATACTTGTTGGCTTGTCAAGTAGTAAAATAGAAAACCTGTTTACAGTTGATAGGGCTGATAAGACACTTGTGAATTTGGAGAGCTGTGAAAAAAATGTTAGACAGATGGCGGAAAACGGTAGACTGCAACCGCTTCTTAGGCTTCTTCTTGAAGGTATTATTTATACAATTTCCTTATCTTGAAAAAAGGCAGAGGTCGTGTATGTTGCCATTGCCATTAAACTACTGAATGACAGTGATATGTGCTACCCCCTAGCGATATTCTCATTAATTTGCTTCTCATCTGTGTTTTGCTTTCCTGTATTCCTGTTTTATTGCTCTTTTATCTCACCACCCATATTGAATAGTCGTTTCTCACCACTTTTTGTTACCACAGTTATAAAAATACTTCGTCAAATACATAAAGCAGAAAAATATAACATACTAGGAACTAGACTCATAAGATAAAAAGTGAGTAATTATGTACATTAGGATGTGGCGCATTAACCAGCTGCCTAGCTGCAGAATTCAAATTTATTTCAAGATGAAGGTAATTAATCATGGGATTGCTGCATGCCTAAGATGAACTATTTCGAATAGATTATTTCAGTTCACTTGTATATAGCTTTGTCACTGTGGTATTACTTCAGTGCATGGATAAGAATTCCCCCTCTAACATCAATATGTTGGGGCAGTTCATGTTGATTGGGTTAACTTTTATGTGCAAGGTTCAGTTGGTATATGTTCACTTAAGTATTAGATTTTTCTTACTATGGGTATCTTCTAGTTAGCACGTGCACTGTATAAAAATTGTGTCACTGGAATGGTAGAAATGTGTTATGATTGATATTCATTTTCCAATGTTCTTTCTTTGTACTCAGGGCTTAGTTCCTTCTTGTGTGCATTTGTAGGTTCAGCTGATACACAATTATCTATGGCTGCTTATGTCGGGGAGCTTGTTTTAACCAACGATGTGAAGGTCTTTGTGGCACAAACAGCAGGCTACGCACTAGTCAATATCATGAAAAGTGGGAATAGGGAGGCTAGAGAAGCAGCTCTGAAGGCACTGAATCAAATTTCATCTTACGACGTCAGTGCGAAGATACTAATTGAAGCAGGTATTCTCCCACCTCTCATAGCAGACCTCTTAACAGTTGGCAGTAATCAGCTCCCAATGAGGTTGAAGGAGGTATCAGCAACAATTCTTGCAAATGTTGTGGCATCAGGTGCAAATTTTCAGTCCATTCCACTTGACCACAACAGGCAGACACTGGTATCTGAAGAAATTGTTCACAATCTGCTTCATCTCATCAGCAATACAGGACCTGCAACTGAGTGTAAGTTACTCCAGGTGCTTGTTGGTTTAACTAGTTCTTCTACAACTGTCCAAGGCATAGTTGATGCCATCAAAAGCTCAGGGGCTACTGTCAGTTTAATTCAGTTTGTTGAAGCACCTCAAAGAGAGGTTCGCATGGCTTCCATCAAGCTCTTGAATAACATATCACCATGTATGGGTCAAGAACTGGCTGAAGCTTTTCATGGAAATTTTAGTCAACTCAGCAGCTTGATTAGAGTCATTGCCGACAACAATGGTATTTCTGAAGAGCAAGCACCAGCTGCTGGTCTGGTAGCTGATCTTCCTCTGCAGGATTCAGTGCTAACCAGACGTCTTGTTGAAGATGGGGCTTTCACCACAATAATATCCAAAGTGATAATGATCAGACAAGGGGAGAGTCGTGGGGGCCGTTTCGTCAACCCTTTTCTTGAAGGTCTAGTTAGGATTGTCTCCCGGATCACATTTATCTTGGAGGATGATCCAGATATCATTGCTGTTGCTCGTGAATACAATCTCACTGCACTATTTAGTGATCTGCTTCAGATGAATGGTCTTGACACTGTCCAGATTGTCTCTGCCACCGCACTAGGAAATCTATCTGGCCAGTCAAAGCATCTAACGAAGATTCTGCCACCTCCCAACGCGGGATTGTGTTTTTCAATATTTCCATGCCTCAGTCAGAAGTCTGTAGAAACTGGTGTCTGTAGAGTTCATCATGGAATATGTTCGTCAAGGGAAAGCTTCTGTCTCTTGGAAGGGAAGGTGGTGGAGAAGTTGGTTGCTTGCTTGGATCACAACAATGAGAAAGTTGTTGAAGCCTCTCTAACAGCACTGTCCACATTATTAGACGATGGAGTGGACATTGATCAAGGTGTGATGGTCCTGTGCGACGCAGAGGGCGTCAAACCAATTCTTGATGTGTTGTGTGAGAATCGGACTGAAGCGCTGAGGCAGAGAGCGGTGTGGGCCGTAGAAAGGATCCTTAGGACGGATGAAATAGCTTATGAGATCTCGGGAAACCAAAATGTCAGTACAGCCTTGGTTGAAGCTTTCAGGCATGGTGACTTTAGGACAAGGCAAATTGCAGAGCGAGCACTAAAGCATGTTGATAAGCTGCCCAATTTCTCCGGGATATTTTCGAAGATCGGGGCACAGTGACCATGTTATGCAGAAGTAGGCTAGTTCTCTTATACCGGTCGCCTGCAGATCCTCTTGGGTTGCATAAAGATACGTAACTCAAATATTGGCGCATGCCAAATCTCACACCAATCAGTTGCTTTCCCAGCTTAATCGTGTTAGTACTGCCGCTCTCCAAATAGTTCCCAAACTAATCGAATTGATAGAATGGGAACTGAAGGTATTGTTGGTGTGTATAGTATAGTGTATATTTCCACCCTGTAAGCTTGTTGTATCTGTATTATTCAGATACTCAGATGCATAGCATGATATTTTTGTGCGAATATCCATTTCTGCGCCTGAGCGCATCTGATCTCAGTTAACAGTACTTCTTCTTCTGGGGTGAGGCCACCACCAGCCACCACCAGAAGAAAGCAACCGAGGCTTGGCAGAACCACCCCATCAACCACTCAAGCACGACTCACGTCGTCAATCAGTGTGGTGTCAAGCTGCAAGATGGTTAAGTGGCAGCTATTCGCCACATGGCAGCCGTTTCCTATAGAAGAAACCCACATATGACACCCGTCCTGCGATGTGTCAAGAGAACAAGTGTGGAGCTGGCAAGATAGCCCGATAGGCCTTGCCGGGCGACCAGTGATGTGACATTAAGCGGCGTATTTAATTCTTCCTGTCAGCCCGCAGAGTTGGGTATGATAGCAGAGTTGGGTATGATAGCACTGTGCGCTATCATATAAGTGGATAATGACCACTTTGCCACTTTGGTGACCCTTAATCTATAAAAGGAGGCCCATTGGGGGGGTGGGGTTAGAAGGTTAGAAAGTTTATGAATCCAAGCCACCACAGGCGTGTAGTCGCTGCGGCCCCTAGGCGAACCCTGCATGGCAAGTGGCCTGCGTGTCACTACACTCATTCCACCATCAATCCACCAAAGCAGGAGTAGGGTCTTACGCCTCGCGGCGGCCCGAACTTGGGTAAATTGCTCGTGTGCTCTCTGTCGTGCTGCCGCACGCTGTTCTGCTCTTTGTGCAACGTGACGTCCCCCCCTCCCCCCCGAACCAGCACGGGGCCGCCCGTCCCATAGGTGGCCGTGGATATCCCGCAACATGTTACCACCTATGTTACTCCCATTGTGGGTAGTCTTATGGTGACCTCAAGAGGAAATGGTGCTAAGCACGTGGACCTATGCACAATGACTACCAACCAATACATGAAGAAGTTTAATTGTTAAAAAAATTCAATAAGTGAAGCTTAGCTGCAAAAGCTAAGCCTATGCATTGTGAAGACTAGTTGCTAAGATTTCTGATGCATTTAGCACCACAGGTAATCACCAATGCATTGGAAGTGGCCAGGGCTTTCGTTGAACTTTTTAATGTGTTTAACACTTCATCTAAGCACTGGTGCATTGGAAGAGGCCTAATCCTTATTTAGTCAAACACACACCGGAAACCCCTTTTGGATCTCATCCTCCAGTGAGGCAGGGGGCTGGTTCCTCCTACGGGAAACGGCCGCCCCTCCCCTCCAATACAACCTCTCTGCACCCACTGTGACTCTGAGGGTCGAGGCCGCCCCTCTGCTCCAACCGCCGACGCTCGGATTTCAGCCATGGCACTCTCCCCCATGTCCTCCGCATCCACCACCTACCACGCCCAATGCATCCAGGACACGTGGTGAAGTGCGTGCGGAACGGGGACGAGTGGGGTGGCAGTTTCCACCCCGTGATCTCGGGGCGAGGAGAATCCGCGGGCCACGATCCAAGTTCTTCCACGACGCCACACACAACGCGCGAGAAAACCGGGAACTGGCTCGAAGTCAAGACTAATGAAGCAGCAACAGAAACCTCAAGGGGCCAACCCCTTTAGCGATCCTTCCTGTGCACTTATTAGGCCCTACCCCGACGACGCTCAGCAGCGCGTTCGGGGCAGACCCGGGGGCTTTTGTCGGTGCAACAAACCCTGGGTCTGTTGCCCAACTGTGCATAGGCACAAGATCAAGATTGAAGCACCAGCTTAAGTCAAAGATTGTAGAACCAAGAGATTTGAAGAGCCAACATGCAACCCAAAGGGACCAAGATCGAGCCTGAGGAGCAAGATATCGGCAAGAGAAGGGCCTCCCTTGCCGGGCAGGCGAGCCCGGCAAGGGGCGAGGCCACCACCAGAAGCAAGCAACCGAGGCTCCCCGGTAGAGCCTGCCGGGGCTCGCGGTGGCAGAACCACCCCACCAACCACTCAAGCACGGCTAACGTCGTCAATCAGTGCGGTGTCAAGCCGCAAGATGGTTAAGTGGCAGCCATTCGCCACATGGCAGCCGTTTCCTATAGAAGAGACCCGCAGATGACACCCGTCCTGTGACGTGTGAAGAGAACAGTGCGAGTCGGCAAGATAGCCCGCAGCAGCCTTGCCGTGTAACGCCTTGCTTCGATCGCGCCAGTGTCCGCCATTATTCGCCGTCGTTGCCATGTCATTTGCTTGCGTGTTGCATTTTGCCATGTCATCATCTGCATTTCATATCATGTCATCATGTGCATTTCATTTTGCATACGTGTTCGTCTCATGCATCCGAGCATTTTCCCCGTTGTCCGTTTTGCAATCCGGCACTCCTATGTCCCCAGGCGCCCCCTTTTACCTCTTTTCATGTGCGGGTAGTAAACTTTCTCGGAATGGCCTGAGGTTTGTCAAGCGGCCTTGGTATAGCACCGGTAGACCGACTGTCAAGTTTCGGATCATTTGGAGGTCGTTTGATACTCCAACGGTTAACCGGGTAACCGCAAAAGCCTCTTTTGTGTGCAGCCCAACACCCCTTTCAAAGTGGCCCAAAACCCAGCAAACTCCCCTCCATGCTCTCGGTCGTTCGATCACGATCGCGTGGCCGAAAACCGCACCTCATTTGGACTCTCCTAGCTCCCTCTACCTATAAATCAGCCCCCTCCCCCGAAAAATCGCAGATGAAACCCTAGCCCCTTCTTCCTCCGCGCGCCGGACACGTCCGCCCGGCGTCGGACGCGTCCAGCCGCCACCTCACCCGATCCAATCAGAATGCGACACCTCGCCTCGCCCTCTCTCTCTCCTCCTCCGCACGCCCCATGGACCGGATCGGGCCCATGAGCCTTGTCTCCGCCGCCCTTCGGCCCGTCCCGCCGCCACCGGACCACGCCGCCGTCTGTCCGGCCCACACTGGTGCCGCCCGCACACCTTGGCCGCCGCCCGTCCGTCCGGCCGCCCGCCTCGCGCCATGCCCGCCCCGCGTCAGCCGGGCGCGCGCCCTCCGGCGATCGCCTCTCCCGCCTCGCCTCGCCTCGCCCGGCGCCCGCCCGCCGCCTCCACGCCGCCGCCGCCATGGAGCTCCGCCCCAGCGAGATCCGCCCGGCCGCCGCGCCCTCGCCGCCTTCCCGGCCCGTCGGCCGCGCCATGGCGGATCCGGGCAGCGCCGCCGGATCCGCCTCTCCCGTCCTTCTCCGGCCCTCCCGGCCTCCTCCCCGATCTCCGGCGAAGCTCCGGCGAAGATCCGGCCGCATCGATATCCGTGCACGCAGGGTTGACTCTCCCCCCTCTCTAAAATTCCACCAAGTCCCCGTGTCTGCAGTAATTTTGTTCCATTTTCGTTGCATCGTATCTCTGTCATCGTAGCTCCGTTTTGCGCGTGTAATATGTCAAAATGTTCGCCTCGAAGAGTAGATCATTTCATCTCATTGCATCATTTTCATTTGAGCTCATCTTGATGCCCGAAATGCTGTTGCAAGAATGCTACGTGATGTTAGTTTCTGATTTTATCAGAACTTGCACTTTTGTCATTTTTGCCATGATTGATGTGTGCATCCTATGGACTTGAGTCCTACATGTGTTTTGCAATATGCCATGTCTTATTTCCAGTGGTGCTTGCCATGTATTTTTGTGATCTATGTGGTGACTAGCACAAGCATGCAAACTAGGTGTCTTGTTATTGCTGTTTTCAGCCCTGTTTGCTGTTATTTTGATGCCATGTTAACTTGATGCTACCGAGAGATCCATGCATATTTTGAGATACTTTAGTAAGGATGTTTTGTAAAGCATGTCTTGCTCTATCCATCCATGCCTTTGTTTGCAATTATGGAGTAGTCTAGCTTGAGTCAATCGAGCTCTACTTTTGCTATCAAATGTTTCCTGGCAGATTGTATACATGTTATTCAATTTTGCCAAGCTTGTTGTGGTTGATCCGTATATGCTATGCTATTGTCCTTGCCATGTATGTATTCTATGCCATGTCTTCTTGATGTATGTATTCTTAGTTTATCATTTAAGGCTCTGTAGTGAGTGCATTGAGCTTGTAAACATGCCTACTTGTTATCAGTTTTTGACATGCCATGTTGCTGAATCTGTTGACGAGACTTTCGATATTGACATGAGTGTTACTATATTTTCTAATCCTTTTTGGCTTATGGTCACTAAAGGACTTTTGTTCTATGCAATGAGTAGATTCATGCCATGCCTTTGTTTGCCATTATAAGTTCCTGTAACATGTTGTTTCATAGCTCTAAACATTGCATCCTGATGTTATTTCTGCAAAGTCTGAAACTGTTATTAGTTGCAATCTTGCCATGTCATTTTGAGCATGTTCTAGTCATTTCTGGAGGTAGCTCAGTTCTCATGTTTTGTAATGCTTTACCTGTAGATCATGCCCATGCCTTTTGTTGTTATGTTGAGGTCCTGTAGCATGTTGTTTTGATGCTTGCAATATGCCTAGTGGCTGTTTTGGACAGCTTGTCCTTTAAACTTGTATAGAGTGTATGTGTTGAACCGTTGCTCCGTTTTGAGTGTGCTCTATATGTAACTTGCTTGATTTTGCATGTAGTTTCATATTATCATGTTGCATCCATGTTTTGAGGTGGTTTGCTTGATGTTTGTATGTATTTTGCATCAATGCCATGCTTAACTTGTTTTGCTCATATCTTCTAGGCCGTAGCTCCGAATCTAATGAACTTTATATGTAACTTGACTAGAATTTCGTGTAGATCATCGTGGTGCATCTTAACTTGCTGTTTAACAACTTCAACATAAGGTTTATTCAGATCTGGACCAATTTCGAAATATGCATATGAGGACCTACCGGAATTGTTATATGTTGTTCCCGGCCTCATTTAAACTTGCTTTGTTGTGTTGGTCTTGTATGCATCATCTCTTGCCATGAGTAGCTTCATGTAGTGTTGTCGTGCATCATGCTTGGTTGTGCATCATGTCTTGTTCATGGTGGTGTGTTTACTATGTTGTGTGCTTCTTCTTGTTAGTTCCTGCTTGCTATGCGATCGTGAGGATTCGCTCGTCTTCGCTTGGTTCGGCTTCTTCCGCTCATCTTCTTCATGGATCCGCTCATCTTCTTCATGGACTCGTTCTTCTTCCTTGCGGATTTCAGGAAAGATGACCGCTACCCTGGATCTCACTACTATCATTGCTATGCTAGTTGCTTCGTTCTATCGCTATGCTGCGCTACCTATTACCTTGCTCAAGCCATCCCAATTGCCATGTCGCCTCTAACCTTTTGCACCCTTCCTAGCAAACCGTTGTTTGGCTATGTTACCGCTTTGCTCAGCCCTCTTATAGCGTTGTTAGTTGCAGGTGAAGATGAAGTTTGTTCCTTGTTGAACATGGAGATGTTGTTCCTTGTTGGAACATGTTTACTTGTTGGGATATCACAATATATCTTATTTAATTAATGCATCTATATACTTGGTAAAGGGTGGAAGGCTCGGCCTTATGCCTGGTGTTTTGTTCCACTCTTGTCGCCCTAGTTTCCGTCATATCGGTATTATGTTCCCGGATTGTGCGTCCCTAACGCGGTCGGGTGATTTATGGGACCCCCTTGACAGTTCGCTTTGAATAAGACTTTTTCGGCAAGGCCCAACATTGGTTTTATCATTTGCCTCACCACCACCTACTTTTCCCTTGGGAGTCGCTCTCTCGAGGGTCATCTTTATTTAGCCCCCCCCGGACCAGTGCTTCTCTAAGTGCTGGCCCGAACCGAGCCGCCTGCGGGGCCACCTTGGGGCAACTTGAGGGTTGGTTTTACTCGTAGCCTGTCTCATCCGGTGTTGCCCTGAGAACGAGATATGTGCAGCTCCTATCGGGATTGTCGGCGCATCGGGCGGTCTTGCTGGTCTTGTTTTATTGCTGTGAAATGTCTTGTAGCCGGATTCCGAGACTGATCGGGTCTTCCGGGAGAAGGTCTATTCTTCGTTGATCGCGAGAGCTTATCATGGGCTGTTGGGACACCCTGCAGGTATAAACTTTCAAAGCCGTGCCAGCGGTTATGTGGCGATGTGAATTTGTTAATGTCCGGTTGTAGAAAACCCGGTTGATCTTAATTAAAATACACCAACCGTAAAGCGTAACTGTGAGTGTCTCTTTTCGGGTTGATCGAGAGGAGAACACGGTTTCGGGTTATGTTTGACGTAAGTAGGAGTTCAGGATCACTTCTTGATCATTACTAGTTGACGACCGCCTTTGTTTCTCTTCTCGCCTCATTCGCGAATGTTAGCCACCATATATGCTTAGTCGCTGTTGCAACCTCACCACTTTACCCCTTCCTTTCCCATTAAGCTTTGCTAGTCTTGATACCCATGGTAATGGGATTGCTGAGTCCTCGTGGCTCACAGATTACTACACCACCAGTTGCAGGTACAGGTTTGCGATGATCATGACGCGAGCGCGATGTTTGCTTGTTTGGAGTTCTTCTTCTGTTTCTTCTTCGATCGGGGATAGGTTCCAGTCGGCAGCCTGGCTAGCAGGGGTGGATGTCGTTTGAGCTTCATTTATGTTTCATCCGTAGTCGGATGTTGATGTTGTATGATGTTGATGTACTCTTGTGGCAGTTGTGCCTTATGTATGTATCCCTATGTATTATGTAATGTTGATGTAATGATATCCACCTTGCAAAAGCGTTTCAATATGCGGGTCTATCCTTGGTGGGACCGTCGAGTTCCTTTTGGATAGGGTCGCATATTGGGCGTGACATCTTTGTTCTAGTATCTAGTTGTAATATTGAGTTGTAAGTAAATAAAAGTGTGATGATCATCATTATTAGAGCATTGCCCTAGTGAGGAAAGGATGATGGAGACTATGATTCCCCCACAAGTCGGGATGAGACTCCGAACTATACCAAAAAATAAAAGAGGCCAAAGAAGCCCAAATAAATAAAAAAGAGGCCAAAGAAGGCCACCAAAAAAAGAGAAAATAAAAAAATGAGCGAAAAAGAGAGAAGGCGCAGTGTTACTATCCTTTTACCACACTTGTGCTTCAGAGTAGCACCATGTTCTTCATATAGAGAGTCTCTTGAGTTATCACTTTCATATACTAGTGGGAATTTTCATTATAGAACTTGGCTTGTATATTCCGATGATGGGCTTCCTCAAACGCCCGAGATCTTCATGAGCAAGCAAGTTGGATGCACACCCACTTAGTTTTCTGTCTGAGCTTTCATACACTTATAACTCTTAGTGCATGCGTTGCATGGCAATCCCTACTCACTCACATTGATATCTATTGATGGGCATCTCCATAGCCCGTTGATACGCCTAGTTGATGTGAGACTATCTTCTCTTTTTTGTCTTCTCCACAACCACCATTATATTCCACCTATAGTGCTATGTCCATGGCTCACGCTCATGTATTGCGTGAAAGTTGAAAAGGTTTGAGAATGTCAAAAGTATGAAACAATTGCTTGGCTTGTCATCGGGGTTGTGCATGATTTGAATATTTTGTGTGGTGAAGATGGAGCATAGCCAGACTATATGATTTTGTAGGTATAACTTTCTTTGGCCATGTTATTTTGAAAAGACATGATTGCTTTATTTGTAGGCTTGAAGTATTATTGCTTTTATGTCAAATGATAGACTATTGCTTTGAATCACTCGGGTCTTAATATTCATGCCATGATTAGATACATGATCAAGATTATGCTAGGAAGCATTCCACATCAAAAATTATCTTTTTATCATTTACCTGCTCGAGGACGAGCAGGAATTAAGCTTGGGGATGCTGATACGTCTCCGTCGTATCTATAATGTTTGTTTGATTGTTCCATGCCAATATTATTCAACTTTCATATACTTTTTGGCTACTTTTTATACTATTTTTGGGACTAACATATTGATCCAAAGGCTCAAAGCAGTTCTCGTTTGTTGCATGTTTTATGTTTCTTAGAATATCCATATCAAACGGAATCCAAACGGGATAAAAACGAACGGAGCTTATTTTTGGAATATTTGGAAAATTCCGGAAGAAAAATCCACGTGAGACGATGCCTGAGGTGGCCACGAGGTAGGGGGCCCTCGCACCCCTGTATGCCCCGACCTCGTGGGCCACCCGTAAGGCGGTTGATGCCCTTCTTCCGCCGCAAGAAAGCTAATTTTTGGTAAAAAATCACGGCGAAGGTTTCCGTCCAATCGGAGTTACGGATCTCCATATATATACGAAACGGTGAAAGGGGACCAGATGAGAACGCAGAAACAGATTGAGACAGAGAGACAGATCCAATCTCGGAGCCCCTCCCACTCCATGGAGGCCAAGGACCAGACGGGAAACCCTTCTCCCATCTAGGGAGGAGGTCAAGGAAGAAGAAGAGGAAGGGGCCCCTCTCCCCTTGTCTTCCGGTGGCTCCAGAACAATCTTCACCAACAACTTCACCACCATCATCACCAACTCTTCACCCCTCTATGCAGCGGTGTAACCTCTCTCTTACCCGCCGTAATCTCTACTTAAACATGGTGCTCAACGCTATATATTATTTCCCAATGATGTATGGCTATCCTATGATGTTTGAGTAGATCTGTTTTGTCCTATGGGTTATTTGATGATCAAGATTGGTTTGAGTTGCATGTTTTATTATTGGTGCTATCCTATGGTGCTCTTCGGTATCGCATAGCGTGAGGGATTCCATGTAGGATTTGCAATATGTTCATGATTTGCTTATGGTGGGTGGCGTGAGTGACAGAAGCACAAACCCGAGTAAGTAGGTTGTTTGCGTATGGGATAAAGAGGACTTGATGCTTTAACGCTATGGTTGGGTTTTACCTTAATGATCTTTAGTAGTTGCGGATGCTTGCTAGAGTTCCAATCATAAGTGCATATGATCCAAGTAGAGAAAGTTGTTAGCTTATGCCTCTCCCTCAAATAAAATTGCAATAATGATTACCGGTCTAGTTATCGATTGCCTAGGGACAAATAACTTTCTCGTGAAAAAAAGCTCTTTACTAAAACTAACTTAGTTGTGTCTTCATCTAAACAGCCCCTAGCTTTTATTTACTCGCTCTTTACTTTCTTGCAAACCTATCCAAAAACACCTACAAAGTACTTCTAGGTTCATACTTGTTTCCGGTAAAGCGAACGTGAAGTGTGCATAGAGTTGTATCGGTGGTCGATAGAACTTGAGGGATTATTTGTTCTACCTTTAGCTCCTCGTTGGATTCGACACTCTTACTTATCGAAAGAGGCTACAGTTGATCCCCTAAACTTGTGGGTTATCAATCTACACCCAGCAAGAGATCACCCTTCCATCTTTGGATACCGCCGCCATCGAGCCTCGTGGCCCGCCGGACACTCCTTCCTACTACGCACGAGACGCGTCGAACTTTTGGCTCGACCTCTGTTTGCTGAAGGTTGTAATCTGCGAAGTGCCCACACCATCAGAAGACTACATGGATTACAAGCTCATTGCCGTGTTCAACATGGGATTAGTCTATCTGGAATCCGGTCGCCATACATGGTTATGGCTCATCGTCGATCCTCTTCACCCAACACTTCTATCTGATGCTATAGTGCACGATGGCATCGTTTATGCTGTCGACGCACAGATTGGCTACCTATATTGGTGGAATCTATCGTCGTGTAATTGTTCTATTTCATCTCATCTTTACCTTAAGAATACGACTGCCTGTCCATTGTTACAAATTTAGAATATATAGTATGTCTATAACCACATCATTGCTATATGTTCCTCTCATTTCCTAGATTTTTATGACCGCACATGTTATTGTTAGGTATCTAATGATTGTTGAATAGATATTATGAGTATAACCTCATGATTGCTATATGTTACTCTCATTTCCAGGTTTTTTATAACAACGCATGTTATTTCTTAGAGTTGATATGATAACTGTAGTAAGTGCTATGGTAGAATATTAGTAGGCCCTGTCGTATCTGTTTTCCTCTCATTGTTACATGATGTTTGAACCATGATATATTGCTATAATATGAAAGCCATTGGCTTATTTTTTAAACTTGGGGTATGGTTATGACCTCGGCATTGCAATTCTCTGTCTATGATATGTGTCACTGTTATAATAATCTTAATTCCACACATACTCTGAACATGATTGCTTATTTTTGTCCTTTGGTTCTCCAATTTGAATTGTTGCAGCAGACGCAAATGCGCTGGCCTTCATGATTCCAGGACCTGGAATCATACCAACCGATTGGTGGTGGTTTATCGCTCGTTCAGCTGACGGTGGTCATTTGATGCTCATTTGCACGTACCAAATTGACCAAACCATTTCATCAAACCACATGCAGTACAATGCCTGGGGTGTTCGTGACATTGATGGCCATGGCTGCTTCGTGTTCTAGAAATATCCCAGCTCCGTTAGGCCAGGCGTATTCAACTGGAGGCGGGTTTACAGCCTTGGCAACCACTCCATGTTCCTCGGGCTCAATTATCCGATCATCCAACCAATCATCGATCATATCATAGACGAGGATTACCATGCTATGCAACTTCCATTCGCCAGGGGGACTGTGTTTACACATTATACCATGGGTTTCATGAATCACCATATCCAGAGATTCGTCGACACAGCTTGTTGCGAGATAATCTTCACTGTGTGAAAGGCATCAAGCTTCCATGCGATGGATGGCTTTTGCAAACCCGACATGTGGCGATGTGGTTCACGCCAACAACAAATATGCACAACTTGATTCGTACTGATATGTAGACTGAGCCATGTATTCTGATGATGTAGCACGACCCTCTTTTGTTGGATATTATGTACTGTTGTTAGTGTGCATCACTCCTTTGGTTTGAAGGATAGATACCTTTCTGGGATCAAGTGCTTCCTAACTCACCAAGCAGGATGTACCGATAATGATGATGGAGATGTTGTGCGGTATATATATATATATATATATATATATATATATATATATATATATATATATATATATATATATATATATATATATATATATATATATATCACTTAGGCTTCAAATGTGTACTTGTTAGTTAAACCTATGGTTAAAATGTGACACTAAATACGACTAGTAAGTAGTACAGTAGCAGTACTAGTATACGTCGGTCAAATTATTCATCATGTCCACACGTTGAATTGACGTGACAACACGCTGCGCGTGAGGTGACACAAGAATCCCGGCGGCGTGTTCGGGTATTCTGGACTTCAAATTTGGAGTACCACTTATCTGTCAAAATCTTTCATCATTGACTTAAAACCATCGATTGATCATACATTGAGTACCATATAACTGGAATTAACCCATGCAAGTCGAAGAAGGATTGGCCGGTGCTGCCGGCTGGCATCAAGTTTGATCCCACTGATCAGGAGCTGATCGAGCACCTTGAGGCCAAAGTGAGTGCTGGCAGCGCGAGATCTCACCCTCTCATCGATTTGTTCATACCAACCATCGACAGCGAGCACGGCATATGCTAAACCCATCCTGAGAAACTTCCAGGTAAGACACCGGTCGGCCGTCTACTTGCACAAACATATTCCTTTGTTTGTAGCTCTATTTTTCTTTTTAGACGCAGACCTGATGAAGCAATTACAATTTGACAGTTAATAAAAAGTGAAACAAGTGACTGCAACATGCCAAAGATGTTATGAAAATGCCAACTACGTACACTAAAACCTGTATTCGACAATACCGCAGTATCACATCGAGTGTCCTAAGCAAGCATTTCTTCCAGCGCAATTCCGTATGCGTTCAAAAGGGGCGTGACGCCGTCGCAAGATACAAATGGAGTGCGGCATGCACGCGATGTGGCACAACACCGGTAATACCTTGCCGGTGATGGTCAACGGCCGACAGACAGGCAGCAAAAAGGTTCTGGTGCTGCACACCAACAAGAACTTCGACCAACAGAGGACCAACTGGGTGATGCACCAGTACCACCTCGGGGACCTGGAGCAAGAGAAGGAGCGGGAGCTGGTCCTCTGCAAGATTTTCTACCAGAAAAACACTAGGACCAGGAGTAAAAAGACTATAAGTTAGTTTGGTATTGGTACTTGTACTACCTTGTCGTCCGCAAGTTGGTATTGCCGTTAACGATCTTTTGTTATGAACTTCACATTTGCTTCCAACCATCATGCCGAGGGTCGACGTGGATATAAAGCTGAATCATTTGTTTCGAAACGAATTTTCAGGCACCTAATTTTTATTTGATGGGTAGCATAAGCACCTGCCGTTCGAATTCCCAGTTCTCCAAATTTTTCGAAACAAGTGCATGCCCTTATTATCACGATGAAAAAACAATATCCCTGCTACAACCCAGTTATCAGTCTATACTTGCAGAATTCTCTCGTTTATTGAGCACGTATATTGTTTTTTCAGGTCGAGCAAGTTTCAACTGGGCTGTAGACTGCCCAGGCTTGGTTTTGTTTTTAATAGGCCCAGCCCATGACGACAACGGGGCACAAAGATCCAACAGGTATCTACTGGCCTTTGGCCCGCCAGCGTTAGTTATATTTTGTCCTACAACGTCCGCAGGCACTTTTTTTTACTAAATCAAACACACAACTCAGTTCTTTTTTCCTCTTGAAAGGCATGTCCTACATCCGTTTTCTAATCTCTACCTATAGTTTTATTAGTTCATATACACGTATCATTATATTGAAAATACATAAAATTCACTTTTCATATTTACATCCTTATTTTTGTTGCTTTTTTCCCTCCCAGCGCTGATTTTTTACCATTGGTTTTCCCTTAAACCAACTCTATTCCCACGTCTTATTTGCTTACAAAAACAAAACGATTTTTTTGGCAAATCAATAAGTTCTTAAAAAATGTTTATCATTTCGGGATTACAAAAGTTCAGACTCCACCGAAATATGCAAAATAAGGTTGAACTTTTTGACTGTGATCCTGGGCAGAAAATGGGTTGTAATAAATTACTTAAGAATTAGCAAATAGGCTGCAAATTATTAAAAAATAGCAAATGGACTCTATGTTGTGTGCCACAGATTTGGAGGCTGACTTGTGGGCCTACTAAGTTCATGCGTACACAAGGTGTATCAAAAAAGAAACTTAGTCAACAATCGACTCTACCAGCGTCAGACCACTAGATGTCAATCTAATGGCAATCGTGCTTCTTCAGTCTCTGATCTTCCTAACCCAGCCGCCCAAACCAGTGTGGTCGGAACCGCCTGCTCCCGGCTCCCGTGGACGGCTGTGCTGCCGGGAAGGCCTCACGGCCCCATCATATACTCGCATCCCTGGCCTGTCTATCCCTCTACTCACCCACACCTCCTGTTATTTTCCGGCGACGCAGCAATTAACCAGCCAACCTCAGATTCTCCATCACAGTGGGCAGCCACTGCCGTGTCTTCCTCGGCTCCATGTCATTCCCTTCGTAGGCCTCGCTGTCGTGCACCGCCCTGGTGCTCTCGGCGCGGCGTGGTCAATGTGGTCAACGAACGACATCCATCGGAAGTGGACTGTACATGGAGAGGCTGACAGCTGGGTCCACGGCCGCACTCAAGGAAATGCCTCCTTATTACGCGCAAAATAATGATTCCTCCACCTGACATCTGGGACCCACTAGAAGGGCCTCTACATTTCGTGAAAAAACATTCCCTCCGCTCACAGGTCGGACCCACCAACTATATATTTACACACAAGGAAGTGCCTCCTTATCGCGAACAAAAATGAATACCCCCAGCCACTTGGGACCCACCACAGTGGGAGGCTGACTTGTGGGCCTACTAAGTTGACGGGGACGGAGGGCTTTGTCAACTTAGTCAATATGAACGATTCTAGCTCTAGTGACCGTATGATGTCCATCCAACAGCCTTAGTGCTTCTTCAACCTCTGGTCTTCTTGCTGCAGCCGCCCAAAGCAGCGCCGCTCGTGCCGCTTGCTCCTGCCTCCCGTGGCCGGCTATGCTACCGCGGAGGCCTCACCGCCCCCATACTACTCCCACCGCTGGCCAGGCCATCCCCCCACTCACCCACACCCCCTGTTATTCTACGGCGACGTTAGCCTCACACCGCAGCCGAACCAAGGAACCTCAGATTCTCTCCGTGGGCATCCACCGCGTCTTCCCGGCTCCATGTCGCCCCTTCCTAGGCCTCGCCGTCAGACATCGCCTTGGTGCTCTCGGCGCAAGCGTGGTCAATATGGTCAACGACCGACTTCCATCGGAAGAGTATCAGACGTGGAGAGGCCGACACCGGGTCCACGCCACAGCCCAGTTTTTTGTGATTTTCCAAGTAAGTCGCTTTGTCGCCTGTTGGGCTGCAAATCTTTCAAGACGAGGAGAGCTTCATTCGGCTGGCCGAGAAAATGGCCTATCAGTAATGAGAAATGGGCTATGCATTTTTAAAACAGATCAAACCGACAATTAGTTTCAAATTTCTTTTTTTCATTTCGAGATTTTAAATTGCATTGATTTTTATGCGTGGACAATTTGTTGGATTTTGTATTGATATACATTTATTTTTAAAATCAGTTTGAAAGTGACCCGAAATTTCGGGATTGAAAACAGTTCGACCGCACCGAAATATGCAAAATTTCAGATAATTTTTAACAAAGGCCACAATATGGGCTGTAATGCTAACAAAAGAATATGGGCTCGAAAAAGACCTTAAGAATTAGCAAATGGGCTGTAAATTATTAGAAATAATGGCAGATGGGTTGTATGATGTTTTCCATGATTTGAGGCTTTCTTAAAAAGGTTGACGACAGCAAAGGATCGTTGGATGTCCATCCAACGGCCGTCGTCTTCTTCAATCTCTGCTCTTCCTGCTCCAAATTATTAAACAAGCGCCAAGCGGGACTGCTGCTCTCTCCTCCTTTGGCGGCCTTTGCCGCTTGAGACAGCCTCACTGCCCCATCGTACTCCCATCGCTGGCCTAGCCAACCCTCTACTCACCCACACCTGTTGTTATTCTCCGCGACGGCAGACGAACCAGTAAACCCTCGTACAGTCATACTCCCCTCCGTGTGGGAAACAACAGCCGAGTCTTCCCTGCCTCTGTGTCATTCCCTTCCTAGGCCTTGCCTTCGTCCACCAATGTGGTGCTCTCGACGCGGCCTGGTCAACGTGGTCAACGACCGACATGCATCTGAAGTGGACTGTACATGGAGAGGCTGACAGCTGGGTCCACGGCCGCACGCAAGGAAATGCCCTCATATTACACGCAAATAATGGTTCCTCCACCTGACATCTGGGACCCACTAAAAGGTCCTCTGTATTTCGCAAAAAAAACGATACCGCCGCTGACAGCTTGGACCCACCAGCTATATCTTCGCACGCAAAGAAGTGCCTCCTTATTACGCACAAAAAAATGAATACTCCCCCTGCTAGCTTGGACCCATTATAGTGGCAGGCTGACTTGTGGGACGGAGGGCATTGTCAACTTAGTCAATATGCACGATTCTAGCTCCAGTGACCATACAATTTCCATCCAATGGCCGTAGTGCTTCTTCAACCTCTAGTCTTCTTGCTCCAGCCGCCCAAACCAGCACCGGTCGTGCCTCGTGCTCGTGCCTCCCGTGGCCGGCTGCGATGCGGCGGAGGCCTCACCGCCCCCTACTACTAACACCGCTGGCCACGCCATCCCTCTACTCACCCACACCCACTGTTATTCTGTGGCGACGGCAGCCTCACACCGCAGCGAACCAGTGAACCCTCATACTCCTCTACGCGTGGGCATCCACTACCGCGTCTTCCCCGGCTCTGCGTCGTCCCCGTCCTAGGCCTCGCCGTCGTCCACCGCCCTAGTGCTCTTGGCGCGGCTTGGTCAACGTGGTCAAGGAACGCCCATCAGCGTGGATCATGACGTGGAGAGGCTGGCAGCTGGGTCCACGGCCGCAGCAAGGAAGTGCCTCCTTATTACGCACAAAATAATTATTCCTCCACCTCACAGCGGGGACCCACTGGAAGGGCCACCATATTTCGCGAAAAAACGGTTCCCCCTGACTGCTGGGACCCACCAGCTACATCTTCACACGCAAGGAAGTGCGTTCGGGCAAAAAAAAAACGATTCGCCCCCTGACTGCTGGGACCCACCAGCTAAATCTTCGCAGGCAAGGAAGTGCCTGACAGTTGGGACCCACCTGGTCGAAGCGTACGTAGCATTGTCATTCTGGTCGCGAACGTGTATGTACATATTGGTCGATGTAGAGGCGCGCACGTGTCGTAGTAGAGGTGCGCACGTAGCATGTACAAGTACGTACAGCGGCCAGTGTACAAGAAAGAAACTACGACCACGTACGTACATACAGGCAGGGTCTCGAACGCCTACTCGCGCATACATATGGCCAGGGCTTGTGTACATGGCTGGGTCGGAACAGAGAAACAGCGTTGTCGTCGTGTTCATCGGGAGCCAACCGGCTGGGTCGGAACGAAATGCGTCGTCATGTTCATCGGGAGGGCTTGGACGGAACATTCGATGGAAACGAGGCCTGGCGTACTGCAGAATGGAGGAAACGGCCTTGTGTTCGACCGGCCACGTTTGAAACGGGATCCTGTTCATCGGGAGGGGTCTGGCGTACCGCAAAACGGAGGAAACGGACCCCCTACGGTCGAAATGACGGCCCTGTTCATCGGGAGGGGTGTGGCGTACCGCAAAACGGAGGAAACAGACTTGTGTTGGAGCGCTACGGTCGAAACGAGGGTCCTGTTCATTGGGAGGGTTGTGACATACCGCAAAACGGGACTCCACGGGATACTGTTCATCTCCACCGTCGACCCCCTCCAGCCTCCACGGGCTACTGTTCATCCACCGTCGACGTCCTCCAGCCTCCACCTCGATTGTTCATCCACGGGCTCCTGGTCATCCAGCTTCCACCGCGCGCTACTCCACCAGCTACTGTTCAACCAGCCCTCTCCACGTGCTCCTGTTCAACCACCCTCCACGGGCTACTCTTCATCCAAATTCTCCACCGCTCTCTGTTCATCCCGCCTCCACGGGTGGTACTGTTCATCCTGCCCTCCACGGGGTCCTGTTCATCCAGCCCCAACTGGCTCGATCGATCGGGGTCCTATTCATCCAGAGGCAACACCATGGGGTCATGTTCATCCACCCCACTGGAACTGCTCATCCAACCCCCCCAAAGAACGCCACTGCTCATCTAGAGGCAGCATCGATCGGCTTCAGTTAGCAGCAGTGATCCTTTGTGTCGGAAAATGAGTGACAACCGTGATCTCATGGGCTTGGAAGTAGTGGCGCAGTTTCCTTGAGGCCATAATGAGATGAAAGATCAATTTTTGCACGCCAGAGTACCTCGATCTAGCACCTTGTAACAAGGAGCTGATGAAATACACTGGGCATTGCACCACTTTCTTCCTTGTCGCGTACTTGGGGTTGCTCTCCTTGTCGTGCTCATTGCTGCTATAATCCTTTTCAAACTATGCCGTTATCTGCCTACTTTCTGCCTCATCCACTTCTTGCTGTGCTACCAAGACCGCACTGACCACTTGGTTGGTTTCCGCCAAGAATAGAAACGACGGAACTTGGGGTTTGGGTGCAACCAATGTAGGCACAGACGATAGGTAGGCCTTCAACTCCTGCAGAGCTGCATCTACTTCCGGGGTCCACTTCATAGGTCCTGCCTTCTTCAAAATCTTCAAGAACAGCAGGGCACGCTCGTCAGACTTGGAAATGAACCTACTCAGCACGGCGACGCATCCCGTAAAGAACCTCACATCCTTAACTATCCTTGGTGCTTGAATCTGCTCGATGACATGAAGAAACCAAGCAGCTTGCTAGAGGGGACACCAAACACACACTTCTCCGGATTAAGCTTCAAGTTGATCTTTCGCAGATTAGCAAATGTCTCCTCAGAATCCTGGGTAAGAGTGGTCTTATCCTTGGGTTTGACCACAACATCATCCATATAAGCTTCTATGTTTCTGTGTAACTATGGCTCAAAACTAATCTGAACTGCCCTTGCAAAAGTGGACCTGGCACTCTTTAGTCCGAACGGCATGTGGACGAAGCAGTACGTACCACATGGAGTGATGAACGATGTCTTCCCTTCATCTTCTTTGGACATGAAGATCTGGTGATATCCGGAATACGCGTCCAGAAAGGAGAGCAAATCACACCCTGAGGTGGAATCGACAATCTGATTGATATGCGGCAAGGGAAAGGGGTCCTTCGGGCAAGCCTTGTTGAGATCTGTGAAATCAATGCAAAGCCTCCATTTCCCATTAGCCTTCCGGACTACCACTGGATTTGCTAACCATGTATGATGCATTACTCCTTTGACCAAACCAGCTACCTCCAGTTTCTTGATTTCCTTGGCAATGAACTGCTGCCTTTCCAAGGCACGCTCGACTTTCTCGCTGACGGAGTTGGGCATGTGGGCGATAAAGAAAGTCGTGCTCGATTACCTCCCTGGGAACACCGGGGATATCATATGGTTGCCAGGAAAACACATTGATATTCGCCCGCAGGAAGGCAACAAATGCGCTTTCCTATTTGTCATCAAGGGTGGTGCTGATGGTGAAAGTGCCGTCAACGCCAGGCAGCCCTGGCGAGACCTTCTTCACTTCGAGCGCAGCAACCTTGGATCTCTTGCTGTTGGAACACTCCGGCACATCATCAACGGGTGTCGTGCACTAGGAGGGGGCACACTTCCTAGACTCCTTGCCACAGGTCCTACAATCCCTCTTCTTTCCTTTGCTTTCCTTGGCGGGAGTTGTTGTTGTCGCAGCGTCTGCTGTGACTGCATCCTGGTACATCTTGTCCACACAGACAGTTGCATCCTTCTCATCTAATGGGATAGTGATGACTCCCAATGGCCCAGACATCTTTAGAGTGTTATAAGCATAGTGATATGCTGCGATGAACTTGGCCAGACAGGGGGAGATCAACCACATAAAACACAACCTTCTCTGTCTGGTAGTTCAGTTCTCCCCCAAACGTCACCGACAGCGTAATCTTCCCTTTAGGATGGCTCTTGCCGAGGTTAACTCCTTGAAACGTGTCGGTAACATCTAGATCTTCTTCTCCTATCTGAAGCTTGGTGATGATTGCCGGGGAAATAAGATTCAACCCGGCCCCGCCATCCACTAACATCTTTGTGACCTTGAGGTTGCGAATTTTCGGGGAGACCAACAACGGCAAGCATCCTACCGCGGTGGTGTGTCCAGGGTGATCCTATTCATCAAAGATGATTGGCGTGTGGGACCATTTGAGCGGTTTCCGGGCCTCTGGCGCTAGTTCCACAGCATTGATCTGTTGTGCCCAACGCTTGAGTTGGCGGTGGGAGGCTGTCACGCCCAATATGCGATACTATCCTAAAGAGACTCGAAGGTCCCACCAAGGATAGAACCGCATATTGAAACGCTTTTGCAAGGTGGATATCATTACATCAACATTACATAATAGATGGGGATACATACAAGAGGCATACAATGTCATATGAATACAACATCATCTTACATAGAGCACCAACCGACTACAGATGAAACACAAACAGAAACACAAATTACATCCACCCTGCTAGCCCAGGCTGCCGACCTGGAACCTATCCCTGATCGAAGAAGAAGCAGAAGAAGAACTCCAAAACAAGTAACATCGCTCTCGCGTCATGACCATCGCAAAACCTGTACCAAGCAATCGTTGTTGTAGTAATCAGGAGCCACGAGGACTCAAAAATCCCATTACCATGGGTATCAAGACTAGCAAAGCTAAATGGGAAAGGAAGGGGTAAAGTGGTGAGGTTGCAGCAGCGACTAAGCATATATGGTGGCTAACATACGCAAATGAGAGCGAGAAGAGAACCAAAGGAACGGTCGTCAACTAGTAATGATCAAGAAGTGATCCTGAACTCCTACTTACGTCAGACATAACCCAGAAACCGTGTTCTCCTCTCGATCAACCCCGAAAAGAGACACTCATGGTTACGCACATGGTTGGTGTATTTTAGAAGAGTTTACTTCAAGTTTACTACAACCGGATATTAACAAATTCCCATCTGCCACATAACCGTGGGCACGACTTTCGAAAGTTCAAACCCTGCAGGGGTGTCCCAACTTAGCCCATGATAAGCGCTCGCGATCAACGAAGGATATTCCTTCTCCCCGGGAAGACCCAATCAGTCTCGGAATCCCGGCTACAAGACATTTCGACAGTAATAAAACAAGACCAGCAAAGCCACCCGGATGTGCCGACAAATCCTGATAGGGGCTGCACATATCTCGGTCTCAGGGCACACCGGATTGTCCAAACTTCCGATAGGCGAACCCAGAGTTGCCCGGTACACCGGCGGTCGACGGTTTGGACCAGCACTCACGACGAGCACGGCCCGGGGTAAAATAAAGATGACCCTTGAGAGCGCGACTCCCAAGGGAAAATGGGCTAGGTGAGGCAAATGTAAAACCAAGGTTGGGCCTTGCTGGAGGAGTTTTATTCAAAGCGAACTGTCAAGGGGGTCCCATAAATCACCCAACCGCGTTAGGGACACAAAATCCGGGAAGATAATACCGATATGACGGGAACTAGGGCGGCAAGAGTGGAACAAAACACCAGGCATAAGGCCGAGCCTTCCACCCTTTACCAGGTATATAGATGTATTAATAATATAAGAGATATTGTGATATCCCAACATAAACATAATCCAACATGGAGCAATCTTCATCTTCACCTGCAACTAGCAACGCTATAAGAGGGGCTGAGCAAAAGCGGTAACATAGCCAAACAACGGTTTGCTAGGAAGGGTGGCAAAGGTTAGAGGTTCATGGCAATTTGGGAGGCTTGATAAGCAAGTGGTAGGTAACGCAGCATAGCGATAGAACGAAGCAACTAGCATAGCAATGATAGTAATGAGATCCAAGGTGACGGTCATCTTGCCTGAAATACCGCAAGGAAGAAGAACGAGTCCTTGAATAAGATGAAGCCATGAAGACGAACCAAACGTAGACGAACGAATCCTCACGATCGCAACGAAACGGGAACTATCGAGAAGAAGCACACAACAAGGTAAACACACCACACATGAACATGACATGATGCACAACAAGCATGATGCATGACAAATATATATGAGGCTACTCATGGCAAGAGATGATGCAAACAAGAACAACACATCAAGGCAAGTTTAAATGAGGCCGGGAACAACATATAACAAATCCGGTAAGTCCTCATATGCAACTTTCGAAATTGGTCCAGATCTGAATAAACCTTATGTTCAAGTTGTTAAACAGCAAGTTAAGATGCACCAAGATGATCTACACAAGATTCTAGTCAAGATACATATAGAGTTCATTTAATTCGGAGCTACGACCTAGAAGATATGAGCAAAACAAGAAAAACATGGCATTGATGCGAAATGCACCCAAACATCAATCAAACACTCTCAAAACATGGATGCAACATGATAATATGAAGCTACATGCAAAATCAAGCAAGTTTCATATAGAGCACACTCAAAACGGAGCAACGGTTCAACACATACACGCTATACAAGTTTAAAGGACAAGCTGTCCAAAACAGCAACTAGGCATATTACAAGCATCAAAACAACATGCTACAGCATCTCAATATGAAAACAAAAGGCATGGACATGATGTACAGGGATAGCATTACAAAACATGAACACTGAGCTATCTCCATAAATCAATAGAACATGCTCAAACACACATGGCAAGATTGCAAATAATATCAGTTCAGACTTTGCAGAAAATAACATCAGGTTGCAATGTTTAGAGCTATCAAAAAACATGCTAAAGGAACTTATTATGGCAAACAAAGGCATTTCATGAACCTACTAATTGCATAGGACAAAAGTCACTTACTGACCATGAGCCAAAAGGGCACAGAAAATATGATGGCACCCATGTAAACATGGCAAATGATATGACAGATTAAAACATGGCAGGAACAACAATAAGTAGGCATGTTGGTGAGCTTGTACCACTCACCACAGAGCAATACATGGCATGAAGGGAAACCAACAGTAAGAAGACATATTTATGAAGCTAAGCGTGGCAATAGAAAGTTCATAGGGTGCATGAATCACTAGCAAAACACATGGCAACAACTGAACTTAATGTTAACAGGCTGACAGCAACATTTTTTAGCAACTTTGGAGCAAGATATGAACAAGCTACAACAAGCTATAAATGCAACCAGGGGCATGGATGGATAGAGCAAGAAATGTATAACATAACATCCTTAGTGAACATCTCCATATTATGCATAGAATGACTTGTAGCAGCAGGTTTACATGGCAACAAAATATAACAGAATCAGCCTAGCAAAACAGTAACAGCAAGTACCATACTTAGCAAACTTGATGCACTCACTACACAACTCACAAAATACATGGATGGCACCCCTATAAATATGGCATGATGTAGATCAAAACACATGTAGACATCAACCTCATAGGATGCACACATCAATCATGGCAAAAATGACAAATGAGCAAGTTACATTATGCATGACAGAGACAACATTATATAGCACTCTTGCAACGATGATTCAGGCATCAAGATGAACTCAAATGAACATGATGCAATGGAATGCAATGAAGTACACGTTGAGGCGAACAATTTGACATATTACACGCACAAAACAGAGCTACGGATTCAGAGATATGATGCGATGAACATGACATGATAATGTTAAAATATACGGGACGAGCGTTTTTTGGGGGCAACCTCATAATTTCCAGATCCAGATCCGGGGCACGGTGGCGGGGAGGCCGGATCCGGCCGGAGGGAGGCCAAGGCGGTGTGGCGCCGGCCGGTGGAGAGGCGAGACGATAGGCGGCGGTGGCTGGCGAGGCGCGCCGGCCGGAGGAGCTTGGAAGGGCTCGAGGCCATGGACGGGCGGCGCGGTAGCTACCTTGGCCGCGGCAGCGGCGACGAGCGCCATGGTCATGCGCGGGCGCGGGCGGCGGGCGGCGGCTCCGCGAACGGGAGCAGACGGAGGTCCGGCGGCTGCGCTGGGCGCGGCTGCGGCGGGCGGCTTGCTCAAGGGGGCCCTTGACGGAGCCACACGAGCCAGCAGGGGGAGAGAGAGAGAGAGGACCGGCGGGGGACAGGTGGCGCGGTGTGATTGGGCGAGGCGGCGGCGCAGCTGAGGTGGCGGCCTCCGATTCATCGGAGCGACGTGGCGGCGGCGGTGGACACGTCCGGCGCGGAGGTGGACATGTCCGGCGGCGGGGAGGAGTTTGGCTAGGGTTTGGACTGCGGGAATTTCGGGGGAGGGGCATATATATAGATTCTGGGAGCTAGGAGAGTCCAAATGGGGAGCAGTTTTCACCCACACGATCGTGATCGAACGACCAAGAGCATGGAGGGGGTTTGGATGGGTTTTGGGCCACTTTGGAAGGGTGTTGGGCTGCAACACAAAGAGGGCTTTTGCGGTTACCCGGTTAACCGTTGGAGTATCAAACGACCTCCAAATGGCACGAAACTTGACAGGCGGTCTACCGGTGCTATACCAAGGCCGCTTGGCAAACATCGGGCCATTCCGAGAAAGTTTAACACCCGCTCACAACGAGAGACAAAAGGGAACGCCGGAGGGCATAGGAGTGCCGGATTGCAAAACGGACAACGGGGAAAATGCTCGGATGCATGAGACGAACACGCATGCAAAATGAAATGCACATGATGACATGATAAAATGCAACACGCAAGCAAATGACATGGCAAAGATGGCGAATAACTGACGGACACCTGGCGCATCGAATCCGGGGCGTTACAACACTCCTCCACTAACAAGAGATCTCGCCCCGAGATCTTAGTACCGAGACGGAAGGGAAAAGGGATGAGGTGAAACAAGAAACGCAAGAGAGAAGAGGCAAAGAATCGAGAGCACTCGAGAAGAAGAGAGGAACGACGAGAATGACGAGAATCGAAAGCTCACGGAATCAAGATAGACTCTGCAAGCACTCCGGTTACGAATAAGATTGAAAGGATTTAGGCAGCACTCCGGTTGAACAAGGAAAGAATAGAACATGAACTTGAGAGGATGGAATGATACTTGATGAAGACATGACACAAAACCTCCGGAAAGAATTAAAAGAGTTGAATGAAAAGAACAGAGAAGAAAATGGCAACTTGTGTCACGAATGAAATAGAAAGCAACCTTACAAGAAAAGATTGAATGGAGTTGTTGAGAAAATTCAACAACGAAAAGAATAAGCTTGTCGTGGACTTATGGATAACATCTTAGAAATTATGAGGTGATAACCAGCCGCAAACGGAAATGATTGAATAGCTGAGAAGAACGAAGGAATGCAAATTCCACTTTCCAAGAAAATGAAGAATTATTTGCTCTTCAAGACGGGAGAAGAAAAGATACTGGAACTCCTCCAACAAAATCTTGATGAACTCTTGAAGAAAAGATTAAATCATGAAGAACCACCATGAAGAACTCCGGCGAAAAAAGGATGATGAGATAAAATTGAAGGATGAAAGACTAAGATGAGCATTGCGATGATTTGGATGGAGGTTCCGACGAAATGGCTGAGGAAATTGAACTCCGGAAAAGAAAAGATGAAAACACTTGGAACTAGAATTTATTCCTCACGAACAAACTCTGAAGGAAGGGATTAATCACTAGGATGAAATAAGAATAAGATTTATTGTATGCTTATCCTTCATCAAATTAAATTGATGACCAACAATGGATTTTGCATACCACTTATTCTTCTTGAAAAGGATTGAGAAGTGACATGTGGCAAACTTGAGAAGGTCTTCATGAACCACCGGTAGGATTGAAAGAAGGAATGGATTGATACGATAACAAAGGAAAAGGAATCTGAATGAACCACCGTAAGAATTCGAAAATGACTGATGAAGGAGAATGAATCACCGGGAAGAATTATAAGAACCAATATGCTAGAGGGGATTTAGATGCAAAACAATAAAGAGATCATGAGCTGATTAAAGAACACTTGAATGAAGCACCGGGATAATTGGATAACGGTAGCTGAAATCTGAGGACGAAGAATTCTTCTGGAAAGATGGTCTCCGGTGAAAAGAAATGGAAAAACAACTCCTGACAAACTCCGGATGGTTGAGAAAAGGAATATCTGACAAATGGAATAATTTGAGAGGATAATATGAAGCTAGAACCACGAATCTTCGAGAGAACGGACAAGATTTAGAGGAAAGACTCTTCTTCGATCTTCAAAGCTGAGAAAGACGACGAGAAACTCCACCGAAATTGTTGAGAAACTCCGGAATAATGAAAAAGAGGAAAGGTAGAACCCAAGATGAAAATAATTTGAAAGCGATCTTGGAGATGGCATCTGACTGATGAAATTCATACTTACGTCAAACTCTGAAAAGAATTTGGAATAACTCTGGGGGAATTAGAAGAGTCAGGTAAGATCCTGGGAAAAAAACCTGTGGGTTAGGGCCCACTGAAGTGATAACACCGTTGAAAAAGGATGTTGAATAGATAGATGATGCACCCGAACAATTGAAATATTTGAATGAGGTGACAACCTCGAATTAATTAGAACACAGACGAATCTCCTGATATGTCTTCCAAACTACGGAATGATAAACTGGCGAGAGGCGAACGAGCAAAGAGAACACTTCAAAGGAAAAGAATATGATTAACCCAAAAAACTTGAATTGAGTCCACCGGAAAAGAAAAGAGATGAAGAGTGTCAAACGAGACGATAATTCACCAGTTGAAATAAATGAGAGAAGACTGAAGAGGCTCCGTACGAATGAAATAGATGGTCGAAAGAGACTCAAACTCCAGGACGAAGAGGGTGGGAGGGCGGGAAAACAAGGGTAACTTGGAAGGGGAAAAACGACGAATATCATGAAGAGAAAACACCGGTTGAGAACAATGAGGATAGAAAGCAAAGACTTCGCACGAATAGGATCGATGCTCGATTACGGACTTTGGTTTCGAGAAGAAGAAGGGTGGGCAGGTGGGAAAAGAAAACAAATGAGGATTGATCTTGCGAGAACAAAGAGGTTGAATCGACTTGACGAGAAAATGCACCGGATGAAAAGAGATGAGAACCAACGAGCGGAAAACCAACTGCATGATCCTAAAGAGAAAATTTTAAGGAGAAAATTTGAAGGGGAAGAGGAGAAGCAAATGACATGGCAAAGACGGCGAATAACTGGCGGACACCTGGCGCATCGAATCCGGGGCGTTACAGAGGCGTGCAAAGATGCACCCCCATCAATGCATAGGGCATCAGTGGCCTTCTGAAATTCCTGCTCACTGGTTTCTTCTTCATTGCCTTTATCACTCACATCATCAAAAACTTCCTTCTCCTGACCCTTAGCGGGTTTTCCTTGGTTCCGAAAGTGTTTGCTGGGGTGATTTGCTTCACCGCCTCAGCCCTTTCCGCCAGTGGCACTATGACCTTTTTCCTTGTCACGCTTATCATATTCCGCCCTCTGTTTCTTGACAAGCTGCTCAACCTAGTAACACTCCTGAAGGTCATGGCCATTGGTCCGGTGGATCTTGCAGTATGGGCCATTGCCTTTCCCAGCATTCTCGGCAGCAGCGGCTTCCCGGCAGGCTGTGCAAGCGGCAACTTCCTTGTCGGGGGGCCTCAGCCTTGGCCTTCTTGCCGATACTAGGTGTGCCCGAACCTTCTACAGTCATCACTGCCTTATTTCTTGGCTTCTGACTGCGCTTCTTGCCCTTTCTCTGATTGGTTGATTCATTTTCATCCTCTGAGTCAACATTGATGCAATCCTCCTCTTCGGGCAACTTCCTTCCTTCCTCCACCCGAGCACACTTATCCACCAGTGTGTATAGCTCCTTCACAGTCTTGGGCAATCAGACATTCATCTTAGAACGAATGCGACGGTTGCGCACATTGGACTGGAAGGCTGCTATAACGGCTGCCGGATGGATATTTGGAATATTCCTATGAACTTTACTTAATCTTTGTAAATACTTATGGAGAGTTTCTCCTTCCTTCTGCTAGAGAAGTTGCAGGTCGCTGGGCCTGTCGGGCTCTTGGTGAAGGCACCGATGAACTCGTGGCACATGTCTGCCCATGATGAAATGGAGTTCTCCGACAGGTGCATCAGCCAAGACCTCACATTGGGCTTGAGGACCAAAGGGAAGTAGTTGGCAAACACCTTCTCATATCTTCCCCCGACAGCTTGAACAGTGATGGTGTAGATGCTCAGGAACTCTGCCAGGTTGAGCCTTCCGTCGTACTTCTTAGGTATATCTGGCTTGAACATGCGGAAGGACGGCCAATGGACTTGCCGCAGCTCTCGTGTAAAGGTAGGGCAGCCGACCTCGAAAGGTAGGCACCCGCCAACACTAAGCGTAGGCTCGTCGACGCCGAGGCCACCACACCCGTTGGTCTGGCGGAGGTCGTCGTGCCGCCGATCTATGACGACGTGCGCATCTCCCCGCCTATCCTCCAGGGCTAGACGTTAGCCTGGACGTGCTCGAGGGTCAGAAGAGGCCATCAGATGTTGTCAGGGTCTTGATTCAGCAACGCCCACGTCGGCTGCCATGGTGGGGACTGTACCGTGGGGACGACCCCCTTCATTCAGCCAGCAGTACGGGCGGTTGCTGTCGCTTGGGCAGGCCAGCTCGTCATGAGCCCCCAGCTTTGGTGAAACCGAGCAGGCTCTGGATGGTGGCATGCCATTCATCCATCTGCTCGGCCGCTGGCGGAAACCTCAGTAGCAACCGAGCTCGCCCCATAGCCTCTGTGGTTGTGCTTGGCATAGATGTTGATGACGTCGACCGCACCATCACCTGGCTCCTATTGGTGCCAGCGGCGGCTGTGGGACGACCACCTGGGCAGCGGGGTCACACAGCGGTGGTGCTTGAGGGTCAACAGCTCCATCGAGCACAGTGGTCTGGTCGACTCATCCGGGAGGAGGCACATGGGCCGCAGTCGCTCCCGTGGTGGGGGCAGCCGGAGAGCGATGGTTGACCCTGGACCGTGAGCCGTTATTGCGGCTGTTCCCGTCGGTGGGAGGACAGGGTGCAGACGGAGTGACCCCCTCACCCGCACCTTTTGGAGCATGACCACCAAGGCGTTGCTGATGATGTTCTCCTATGACATCTCCAGCACCCGTGTCGGCCGCGGGGGGAGTGGCGATGCCGCCACCTGCTCCAACCACGCCCCTAGCAACGTTCAGGTCCTCGCTCGCCCCCGCATCCTCCGAGGCACTAGAGGCCGCGAGCGGTGGAGCTTTTGAGGTGGACAGATGGGCTGAAGGGCCGGACTTCTTCTTCTTAGGTGCCATGGTCGATGGCGGCGTCGAAGACGAAGATGGTGATGAAGATGACGCGCTGCGCACGCTTTCAAGTTCGCGCAAGCGATCCCCCTACCTGGCGCGCTAAAGATGTCATAGGATATCCACGGCCACCCATGGGACCAGGAGGCCCCTTGCTGGTTCGGCAGGGGTACATCGCGTTGCACAAAGAGCAGACCAGCGCGCGGCACCATGACAGAGAGCACACAAGAGATTTACCTAGTTTCGGGCCGCCGCGAGGTGTAAGACCCTACTCCTGCTTTAGTGGATTGATGGTGGAATAGGGATGGTGAAACATAGTACACTTTCCTGGCAAGGGGTGGCCGTAGGGCCGCAATGACTACGCGCGTATGTGGGTGTGGGTTCGTCAACTTTCCAACCCTTCCTACTGGTGCCATGGGCCTCCTTTTATAGATTAAGGGGTCACCACAATGGCAAAGTAGTCATTATCCACTGATATGATAGCAAACAGTGCTATCATACCTAACTCTACAGGCTGACAGGGTGCATTAAATGTACCGCTTAGTGTCACATCACTGGTTGCTTGGCAAGTCTTGCCGGGCTATCTCGCCAGCTCCGCGCATGTTACCTTGACACGTCATAGTACGGGTGTCATCTAATTGTTTCTTCTGTAGGAAATGGCTGCCATGTGGCGAATGGCTGGCACTTAATCACCCTGCGGCTTGACACCGCACTGATTGACGACGGGGGTCATGCTTGAGTGGTTGGTGGGGTAGTTCTGCCCCCGTGAGCCCCGGCAGACCGTGCCGGGGTACCTGGGCTGCCTGCTTCCGATGGTGGCCTCGCCCCTTTCCGGGCTCGCCTGCCCGGCAAGGGAGGCCCTTCTCTTGCCGATATCTTGCTCCTATGGCTTGATCTTGGTCCCTCTAAACTGCATGTTGGTTCTTCAAATCTCTTGGTCCTTCAATCTCTGACTTAAGCCGGTGCTTCAATCTTGTTCTTGTGTGTGTGCACAGTACGGGCAACGGACCCAGGGTTTGTTGCACCGACAGGCTTTGAAGTGAATCATGGTTGTGGACATTATCTATGAACGTACAAATATCTGTGAACATGAGTTTCATGTGGAAGTTGAACTTGGAATGTTGCGCTTGCGTGTGAACTATACCATGTCCAGTGTTTCGTGTGTTATTGTTCGGAAAGTAATGGTTGTTATTACATGACCCGAAAAATATATATTTTGTGCCACATCTAGGCATCACAGAATTAAATACATCTCAGTATATGCACGAACATCACAACAGGCATGCTGATTGGATAAACATTTGAACCTCGCTATTATGAATGAAAATTTGTATTGACAACAGTTTTGGATAGCAGGAGATGCCTAGCCCGCTCTGCCTCTGCTAGCTTCTTTCTGGCTTCTTCCATCTCTTCTTTGGCTTGGGTGAAGAGAGCATCTGATTGCTCTTTTCGCTCTTCAGGAACTTAGCTACATTCTCAAGGGCTGCTGCACGCTTTTTTTCAGCCTTTACTAGAGCAACGAGGACACGAACACTTTGACGACTCCACCTGGCTTGTGAGTAATCCAACATCATCTAGAATTTGCACCTTGTGTCTAATCCAGCATCATTAGGGAAATGGAACCTTGTGTGTAATCCAGCCTCTTTTTGGAAACATGATCTCGAGGTTGACCATACTTCCCTCCTTGCAGGAACTGCTTCTTGACATGAAGAAGTTACTTCTTTTTTAGATCAATAGTCAGAGCTCCCTGGATCCATTAAGTAGAAGCCCGATAAACAGGACTAAGAGAAGTGAATTCAAAAGGAGAAATATAAAAATAGACTTCAAGGTGCTCATTACATATCAAACAGAGCCAGCTTATAGAAACCACAACATATACATCGAAGAACAGAAGGCTAAGAGAAATAGAAAAACCAGCAGAGGGGTCCACTAGGCCAAGGGTTGCTGCAGCAAAACAACCGGCAACTAGATGATCTCCATGCCGTTTGTAGGCGCGTTTGACTGACTAGCTTCAACACTAAATTACAAAAGATTCGTCCTACGGCATGGTGGGTCCACTGAGTAAATTGAGATCTTACAAATGATTGAGATGCTAATCAAGTGTACAGGAAATCGTTTCTCTCGCCTATTATTGTTTAATAATCTGCCACACTGCTGGATTACATGGCAAGAACCCTAGCCAAGCAGGCAACGTGGTTTGATGTTGTTTTCGGATTGGGGTTTGCCCAGGGCCTGGTCTGGTCCTGTGTTCACTACTGCTACCAGATACACACCATGGAAAAGTAAAAAAATGGTAAAAAGAGGGGGGGCCTCCGATTTCATTAACTAAACCATCAAGGACACACAAAACATCCACCACTGCTAGTCAGGTTCTCAATGTCAAAGTAATTTAAAGGTTGTTACTTACCAAAGCTCTTTTTACAAGTTCGGTGCAACTCCCCTTTAACTTGTGACGTTCCTTGAAGATGTCCCCAACATCCCATATTTGGTCTTCATTGCTCCTCTACATGCTCGCATTCCTAGTTTTAAAATCTCAACATGGCAAGAAAAATATAGTAATACTCACGCATCTTGTGGGCAACATTAAAGCACTCATCTGCCTTGTTAGCACGAGTGATTTTTAATATCCTACTATGTGGCTCTTAGACTTTGCTAGAACTACGTTCTTGTTTCATTTTAATTGAATAGAATAGGGGGGGTCACCTCCCTGCTATTCTAAAAAACTTTCCATCATTTGCGACACTACTGGTTACAGACGAGGAACCTACCCAAGCACAATGCAATAGAGGAGCGAGACAGAATTACAAGATGATACTCTGTTGGGCAATGCAAGCTATAATCAATTACCTTTACCAGAACAATAGCAGCCAGGAAATTTGAAGAGTAGGTATGAACATAATCGGAACTGCACATGTACTGCTTAGGGAATCAATATACACATTACCAATCGAGGAGGAGTACGAAGGTCATCGCGGCGTCTGTGCATCATGGTCGGCAATGGGAGTCAGTTCATTGTCGACAACGGTTGTGCTGCTGTGCTTGGCGTCGGCTTCTGGGAAGCAGATCCGAGCCCGTGGAAGATGGCTCTGGGGAAGCGGCTCCATGTACGAGGCGACGGCGAACCGGCTCCAATGCGGCGTACGACGTCGTCGATGAGACAGATGCGCTGCAGTGGACGAGTGCGCCAATGAAGAAGGGGAGGGGCACGAAGGTGCTGCGGTGCCGTGGAGAAGTCTATTTTGCGGCGGGGATAGAAAATGGGGAGTAATGAGGAGTACTCTGGGTGCGGGGGTGGGGTTGGATGGGTGGGGTGAATTTGAAGTTACCAAAACATCCCCCGACCAACCAGCATCCGTCGGCCTGTTTGACCAAGGGTATGATGGTAACTTTGCATTGGTTGAATCTGAGTTGCGGGAGATCTCGATCGAAGCGGGAGATTTTACCGCCGACCTGAAAATTTGTAACACATTACTACTCCCTACTCCCCGTCTGGCGTGTTGGGTGATAGGGTTGAGCAGCTAGGAGCACTACTAGTACTCGCTCTAATTTTATTTACTCTGCACATTAGGTTTGATTGAAGTCATAGTTCATAAAGTTTTGACCAAGTTTAGAGAAAAAATATAAGCATTTACCATAACAAATATGTATGATGTGGACGAGCATTCAATAATGAATCTAATGGTATTGATTTGTTATTGTACATGTTAATATTTTTGTTTATAAGCTTTGTCAGAGTTTACAAAACTTGACTTTGATCAATGCTAATATGTGGACTTAAATAAAAATGGAGGGAGTAGACATATGTTTTCTTAGTTTGTCGTGGCATTAGTTGTTTGTTGTAATAGTGAAATAAATTACTAAGCTATTGACATTGAATGTAAGGGTTTGTACAATTCAATATTTAGAATCGTTGTTGAATTCCAAGATGAATACCAAGTCTATAGTACTTCACAATATGCTTAAACTCACATAATCCAACTCCAATGAAAATCTAAATGCATTTCATAGTTATTAATTTGTTGGATGCAACAAAACAAACCACAACTCAAAATGATCCTGTCTAAAGCAATTTTCAGAACACATCCCAATGTGTGAATGAAACGTAGAGAGTTTGTGGAGATGGAGCAATGGCGGGAGAGAGATGCGTGCGCTCAACACACAAGATATACACCCAGTGGAAGAAAGAGACAGAGGACGGGAAATATTGTATATATGTGGGCGAGGGAGTAGGAGAGAAACCTCAGGAGAGAGAGAGAGAGAGAGAGAGAGAGAGAGAGAGAGAGAGAGAGAGAGAGAGAGAGAGAAGGAGACAGAGGAAGTGTGCAAGAGAGGGATGTATACAAAGGAAGAAGTTAGGTCCGTGAGTAAGATAGAGACATGTAATAATATAAGGAGTGAGATGCGTGTGCATCGAGATTTTGTACATGTGGAAGGAGAAGAGACAAAGGGTTTGATGAGAGAGCTCAAAAGAACATGGAATAGAGGGGAATCTTGTGGGCTGAGGGATTGATAATTTTGTGCGGGGGGAGGGAGAGGGAGAGAGAGAGGGGGGGGAGGAGTTACTCCGCCATAGCCATGTCATCATGCTTCCAAATGGCCACGCGGTCTCTAGTGCGGTCTGGTCGTCGTTGATACGTCTCCAACGTATCTATAACTTTTGCTTGTTCCATGTTGTTATATTATCAATCTTGGATGTTTCATAATCATTTTATATCATTTTTTGGTACTAACCTATTGACATAGTGCCAAGTGCCAGTTACTATTTTTTCCATGTTTTTTACATCGCAGAAAATTAATATCAAACGGAGTCCAAATGCCACGAAACTTTACGGAGAATTTTTGTGGGCCAGAAGGAACAAAATAGGCCTTATCTGCGCCTAGGGGGTGCCCCGAGGGAGGCACAACCCACCAGGGCGTGCCAGGAGGCCCAGGCGCGCCCTGGTGGGCTGTGCCCTCCTTAGGTGCCCCCAGACCACCTCTTTGCTCTATAAATACCCCAATATTCCAGGAACCCTAAGGGCATCGACGGAATATTCATCCAGCTGCCGCAGAGTCCAGAACCACCAGATCCAATCTAGACACCATCTCGGATGGGGTTCACCACCTCCATTGGTGCCTCTCCGATGATGCGTGAGTAGTTCTTTATAGACCTTCGGGTCTGTAGTTAGTAGCTAGATGGCTTCATCACTCTCTCGGAATTCTCAATACAATGGTCTCTTGGAGATCCATATGATGTAACTCTTTTGCCGTGTGTTTGTTGGGATCGATGAACATTGAGTTTATGATCAGACATATCTTTTTTATATCCATGAAAGTATTTGAGTTTGTTTGATCTCTTTTATGCATGATCTCTTATAGCCTCGTATTTCTTCTCCGATATTTGGGTTTTATCTGGCCAACTTGATCTATTTATCTTGCGATGGGAAGAGGTGCTTTATAGTGGGTTTGATCTTACGGTGCTTGATCCCAGTGACAGAAAGGGAACTGACACGTATGTATCATTGCTACTAAGGATAAAACGATGGGGTCTATCTCCACATAGGTAGATCTTGTCTACATCATGTCATCGTTCTTATTGCATTACTCCATTTCTCCATGAACTTAATACACTACATGCATGTTGGATAGCGGTCGATGTGTGGAGTAATATTAGTATATGCAGGCAGGAGTCGGTCTACTAATCTTGGACGTGATGCCTATATAATGATCATTGCCTGGATATCGTCATGAGTATTTGAAGTTTTGTCAATTTCCCAACAGTAATTTTTTCACCCACCCTTTGCTATTTTTCTCAAGAAAAGCCACTAGTGAAACCTACAGCCACCGGGTCTCTTCCTCATATATTTTCCTTTGCGATCAACTTTTTCCTTGCATTTATTTTCAGATCTATTAAACCAAAAATACAAAAATACTGTGCTGCAATTTATTCTTATTTATTTTATTTGGCATTCGATCTATCAATGTACTACAAATTTATCTCACGTCCGTTTGCCCACTTGAGGCGCCATACCCCAGAAGGGATTGACAACCCCTTTAACACGTCAGGTTGCAAGGATTTGTTATTTGTGTCTAGGGGCTGTTTACGTTGTGTTGCTTGGTTCTCCTACTGGTTCGATAACCTTGGTTTCATATATGAGGGAAATACCTACCGCGGCTGTGCTGCATCATCCCTTCCTCTTTGAGGAAATACCGACGTAGCTTCAAGCGACATCAGTCGTCTTCATTCTTTTTGATGCCCTCCTTGAAGATCAAGGTGGTGTGCATGTGGGGGTGTAGATAAGAACAGGCGACATTGGTCGCTATATAACCTTGGAAGGGGATGGATAGTGTGGTGGTGGTGGTGGGGGGGTGTGAAATATTGAGAGAAATCAAACCTATGGAGAGAATGTGCGTGGATAGTGAGCATGAGAGAGAGGCTAATGGTGTGTGACAGATACATCTTGTGCGTCAATGTTAAAGCAATATAGAGATATCGTGTGCGGAATACAAAGATAGGACTATGGGGAGTGTGTTTGCTAGGCAAGGAGACACAGCGAGAGATAAATGTGTGTGCGTGGTACATGTTTGTATGTGACAGACAGGTACATGCATGCCAAATAGGGTTTTCATGAAGATATTGTGTGTGCGAGATAGAGAGCGATGTAGAGGCCTTGAGGTGGGTAGGGGCTGGGTGAGGGTGTCAAAATGTGTGTGTTGATGCATCTGTTACATGCGATTGTGTGAGGGATGGTCGAATTGAGCGAGATGGTTGGTATGTTACGGATGTTCCTCTCTCTCACACACACGCACACACAGAAAACACAAATATAAGACTGTTCTCTCATGTATACACAACATCTCGGTATATCTCTATGTCTCACACATACATGATCATTTGCACATTCACACCTCTCCATGACTATCACACACACACACACACACACACACACACACACACACACACACCGTCTCCACATTGCCCTTCCGCCACAACACACATGTAGACACGTACACGCGTTCTCTCTCCTTTACAGACACAGAATCTCTATTAAATTTTTTTGTAGGGGGCACCTAAAATGTCCAAATCCAAATAATCATGAACTGAAGGTAAATACAAATTTATGGAAATATTGTAGCGTGAGGAACTTCTCCAACAAAAAAAGTAGAGTAATATTCGGGGATTGTTTTCACACACACAAAAAGGTTCTGCCGATGTCCTTCCAGCGTGACGCACATTTCGATCAACCATGCCCCCGCGATGCACACACTTGCACAGGATTCCGTATCGATGCTATGCTAACTATTGTGGTGTATAAGCGCGGCCGCGATGCTCGTGCTTGCATAGGATTACGTGTACTTAGTATGGTGTTCTTTCAAGTTTGACCAACCCTATAACCAAGCTCCCTAAGTGCACTCATTAGTATGCCACCACCACCGTTGTGCAAGTGTACAGTCACTGCAGTATTGTGCGGTGTAGTACTATTGCTGCCATGTGGGTCCTGGCCCCACATGTCATCCGCACTACAACACCGTACGGTACTGCAGAGGATCTCAACCCCTCTCCCGCTCATGTCGTCTGCAGTTCCTCCTTGCGATGACGCCGCGCTGCCAAGCACGAGAGCAGGTCGAGCCGCGTCTATGCCCACAGCGTACAAAGAGGAGGAGGTCGAGCGCGTGCTCTAGCACGCCGGCGAGGAGGATCTAGCGTGTCATTATCGTCTCCGCCCGCCCGGAGGAGGCTTGCATGGTGGCTGTCTCAGCAGAAGCCGATTGCGCCCGCGCCGAGCCGACTAACCGGGTGTGACGTGGAATCTACCTTCGAGACCTTGAATGCCATGTGATCATGCAATCTGAAGGAACAATTTGGGTCAGTCAACTCTTGTGAGCCATTGGATGCAACATGGACGGCTAGAAGGGCTTCTTCAACCTCCGAAAATGATGCATTGTTCATCTTCTCTCTCAACCATTGAGCCACCAGGCCTCCACAGGCCTAACCACCTGCCGCCACTGCCCCACCCTCCCTTGAACCGCCTGCCATCGCCATGATCCCCCACCCCTGCCATCTGTTTAACCCCAGGCACGATCTATTTTTTCTAGCGAACTGCATTCAACACCCAACACTCATAAGACAGATCATGGGAACCCTGCCACCCTAATATAGATACTGGGGTAGGTTCTCTGCCGTCTTCTTCCTTCGCTCCGGCGGACTTCTTCTTTCACAAATCTACTGACCCAAATTATACTACCACTGGTGCGCGTCGGTCCTAAACAAACGGTTTTAACCCCTTTCCGCAACGGCCTTCGGAACCGTCGCCAAGTGAGTGTGTGCGATAGGGGGTCCTTCCCACACGACCCAGAAACCGTCGAGGATATGGAATAGTGATCCAGAGGCCTTCCAAAATGTAATCGTGTGCGATCCAGCACACACTAAATTCTTTCGCACGTGTGGTATCGGTGATTAAGCGTTTCTAATGACGCAGTGAAACCATACGGTCTATCGTAACGAACCGTTTGGGAAACAGTATGTAAGGCATATGGGCCAACATATGAACTGTGTGTGATTTTTGCCCTATCGCACACGAATTTTCTACGTAACCCCTCTGCCATGCTAGACTCCATTGCACACGTTTTCCAACAATTACCGTCTGCGATAATATTCTATCACAAATGGTTCAGGAGCCTCTTCGCACACATACAAGTGTAGCAGACCGTTTGTGATTTTTTAGGTATCACCGACGTTTGCCGCAAGAGTGACATGTGCTATTCGTTTGGGATCCCACACGTTTCCTGAAAAAATATGACTGGGATTGTATTTTGCATTGGACACGGTTTATTCCCAGTTTTCGTGTGCGATAACGCGATATCGCAAACGGTTCCGGAGAACCTACGCAAACGTATTGTACTTTGCATTGTGAATCATTTGCGATCTGCTGTGTATCACCGACGGTTCCAATATGATTGACGTATGCTTTCCGATGTGGATCGCACACACTCATTTAGCTGAACCGTGTGCGTAGAAATTGCTAGGTTAAAACAAAAATATCCCATTTTGAATCGGCACGCAAAAAAGAAAATTTGCCAGAATATTCAATTGAACAAATAAACAAAAAATTTCCATTTTGAATCGGCACGCAAAAAGCAAATTCGCCACAATATTCAATTGAACAAGTAGTGTCCACAGGATGAACATTCATCGGATTTCGCAACAATTGCAATTGAACATATGGTAGCTAAATTCCAATGATTTGTCCACACATATATGCATTACATAATTAATCATAGTGTATGAAATACGAAGACCTCATCAGATGGAAAACAATGGATCCATGTGTTATATGTTTAGCGACTAAATCTTACTCAATGTTTCAGGAGAACGCATGTTGAAATCTTCATTATCACCAGTGGAATTGATGTAGTGATCCAGGAAGAAGTCGATGATAAATCTGCGAACCATCAGCAATTCACCAGCCGGGAGTGGTTCAGGGGTTCTTAGTTTTAAGATGAGCTGCAGTATTTTTAATATCAGAATGTGCCATATGAGTGGAGTAGAAGATATTAATTAAGATAGACTTACTGGTACTAATTCACGAGGATCGTCATAACTATCAGGCAGATGGAGATCATGTGTCTGCAAACATAGTATCCACAAAGGTTGGTCCCTGCTTCTTGCTGAGGACACTGAAATTTTTTGTACAAAATTAGTCATGTATTTGTCCTGTTAGGAACAACCTAACCAGTGTTAGATGTAAGTTTTTTCTTTGGACAAAATAGAAAGAGGTTTATTTAGAAGCTTGAACAATTGACTAGCGCAAGGAAAGTTATTTGCAGACTATTGGATAAATTTTCTGAAAATAATGTATTTCGGTGTGTTACCGGAGAAACGATCTCGTGCTGCAGAGGTAGTTTCCTCTTGAATAGGTTCCCTTCTTTAGTTTCCCACAATGCGAGCACACTGCAAATGATGATGGATTTTGACAACATCAATTATTGAACCAGATATGAATGCAAATTAATTTCAACATCATAGAATTCAATACCTATCCAAGAATTGCTGAATATGCATAAGATCCTGAGCACTTGTTGACTCTCTTAGAGACTCGATGTAGTAAACTGTGTTCTTATTTGGAACAATGAATACCAATATCCAGTGATTGCTACATATTAAGAAAGCCATGAACTTACGAATGATGTCAAAATCTGAAAGACAATCAGTGTATGCATGGTTGTTTACTTGACTTACCCTGCATGATATGGCCAGAGAAATGATTCTGCATGGGATGTGTTTTTGAAGATATAGACGACCTTGTTAACGGCCCTGTCCCATCGGTCCTTTTCATGTAATGTTGTGCCATTTGCTAATGCAGGATCTATGAAATACACACTCTCACTTTGTCTTCTCTGCACGTTCAATCTCCTGAGAGGAATAAAATGCAGTTAGCTATTTATCAATTACAACCTTGTATGGAGAAGTTGATCAGAGTTTGTTAAGTACTTACAAAATCACGCATCTAACAAGAGTGGCATCAAGCACGTTGAAGTTGAAGAGGAGATGTAAGTCCTCAAAACTCACAATGATGGAACCAGCATCGTGTCGGAAATGATCTCTGTTGTAGTGGACTAGCAAATGGTGATGACCTTCTGACATTTGATCCTTGCAATATTCATGTAACTCGCGGCAACTAGAGCTGCACTCATCAAAGTATTCGCCAACAAGAAACGGCTGGCAATGGACGTAATTGCGTGCTTCAAGTACGTCTGCTTTTCTTTAAGCAAGCAACAATTCTACTTGTTCATCATCCATGGCGTCAGAAATAATATTACTCCCCGATTCGAACAAGCTGCTGTTAATTTGGTTCTAGGCGATTAGTGCTTTAAGTAAGAGGCAATCATTCTCTTTCCTCTTCACTTTCCCGCTGCACTTCCTCATGGTCATGGGTGTAGCCTTTTTGGCCACTTCCTTCTTGGTACTTGAAGCATTTCGCGAACGCCCGTTGCTCAGACGGTAGATCGCCAAGCGACGGTGAAGCTTGGACGGACCTCTTAGCAGACTGTTTATCTATGTCGGACCGCTAAGCTGGCGGTGCTGTAGTGACGGACTGGTGGGCTGTAGGAGCAGAGGCATTGGACTGCTGACCATGCGTTGAAGCTATGTCGGGTTTCTGCGTAGGTGGTGCCAACTTTTCGGTGTGCTGAGGAGGCCGTGCCAACGCATTGGTTTGCTGAGCAGGAATTGCTGACGCATTGGTATGCTGATCATGCGCCTGCCGACCAACGGACTGATGAGCAGTCAGTTCTGGACCTACAGACTACTTAGCAGGCGGTTCCGAAGCGTCAACATGCTTAGCTGTCTGTTCCACCAGGTTGGTCTGCTAAGCACGTGCTGCAGCTGGGTCTCCCCCCGCTGCTTCAACGGCCGACCCCTTAACTGGTGGTGTGTCATCAGCAGTTGTAGGCCTTGCCACTGGATGCTTTGGGCTGGAGGATGACATGGCCTGTACGCCACATAGTCGGTCCGGCTGATCACAGGTTGATGCATCAGACCGCGAGAGCTGCTCTGGCAAGGAGATCGTCACCGGTTGAGGGCGAAAGTGGTTGCTCTTGGCGAGGCTTCAGTTATCTCATCGATGAACTCTATTACCTTTTGTGGCCACTGGATGTGATGTAACAATGTTTCTCCCAAGGTCCTTTGCTCATTGAAGTCTCCTAGGACATTCTTCAGGGCAAATTCATTGAATCCAGTGCTTTACTTGATCCACATAGCACTTCACACAGCTGCTTCAATGGCACATTGTCCAAGAAGAGGCCATCTTCCAAGAAGGGTGGGGAAACCAGTGCTGTTGCACATTTTAATGTACCTTCATAATGTGTAAGCACGCCTTTAGTCTGTCTTTCATTCCAGATAGATCAGATATAGCATCATCACGAGCAGCAGTAGTCTCGAGTGTCGCCGAGGTCACCGATGCACAGCTACTCTTGTGCAAAGGTTGTCGCTAATAAGCAAGATCATCCATGCCCGCCTCCTCCCATCTGCTGGCTATCTGTCAGTGTTAGAGTCTTCTGCATCATCATCATTGACTTCTCAACATCCTTTCGAACGGCCGGATAAATCTCCTTCTTCAACTTTTCAAACAATGCATTCTTCTTCATTTCACTCCTCGCTTTTTTCATGCTGAGCCTCTCTTCTTTGCTGAGTGTGAAAGCCCTCTTGTGCGGGACATTAACACCTATACCCCTTGCAGGCCAGGGGACTCTTTTGTTTCCAGAGCAATGGATAGAATGTCACATGGCCCTGAGTTCCTGTAGAACCTTCCAGGGATCTTGGAAGCCTCTACCATCACTTTATACAGTTTGGCGTCACGTGCATTTTCAAAGTAATAAGTTCCGTCATCACGCCTCTTTGCACATGTCGGCAAGTAGTCTCTGGCGCATTCGCCGTTGATTTCTCTAAAGGCCGGATTCCCACCCGCCACTACTGCTTATTTGTCCTCCTGTTCCCATATCAGTTTCATGTCGTAGTATCCCGCCACACCCATACGGTGGGGGTGTATGTTCTTCTTCTGAAGTTCCGATTGCTTGAAACTCTTCGCAGCAAACTCTGGAGTTGCCTTGACCCTTTTTAATTCTACCCAGTCTGCCTTTGTAATTTGGGGGTATGCGGGGATTGGGTCCTTGCCTTCACTCAAGTACTTCTTGTACAACACGTGCTTCTAGTTTCTCCAAGCATCCCTAGCCTTCTTCAGTGCAGCGTGTTCCACTTGCATTCTCCACCTGCATTCTCCAAGCATCCCGGACTATCCTTCGCCGTGTTTCTGTGTCAGCCTTCTGAAACCCCGGCAGATTAATGTTGAGCCTTGCCCTGCCAACAAATCCACACACACTCTGAACCTCATGCGTGCTTTATTTGGTTTAGTTGGAGCCCATGACTTTAAATCAATCTCGGTTACTTCATATACACCTTTAGGCTGTTGTGTGGGCTTCCTTGGAGAGTTCCTCTGTGTCCTGGCCGGAAGGGTAATTGCTACAGCTCTATCCTGTTCAAGACTACTTGATCCCTCACAATCTGCTGAAGACCTAGGGTTGTCCGAATCAGATGAAGATACATGGCCTGAATGAGTGATGTCGGTCCTACTCGGCATCTACAGAGAACACATGCGAAACTCAGGAAAGGAGGATAAGCATAAAACTAACAACTTGGTATCAAGCTTTCTAAACATGCCATGCAATAATTTAGAAAATGTACGGCTAATTTGTTAAGTTCGTGCTACTCGGGCGCCTGTGATCTGTAAATAGGAAGTAACTTATTGGAACAAATACAACTTATATATAGTAAGGAAGGTAGATAATGAACATATATAGGCTCTTCGTCATTTTATAGCCAATTTGGGAACATACGGAAAGAAATTGGAAGAGGGATTGCGAGAAAATATGCCTCACCATGATGGAGAGTAGTAACTAACATGCTTCTTAATGCAAACACGGCCGGACCACAGGAGAGGCGAGGGTTACTGCATCGATATGCTCGAGGGTGGCTGGCGAGCAAACGAAGATGGCGAGGCGCGGGCTGCCCTGTGTTAGGAACGGCAGTGGAGGTAGGCTTCACGCCGAAGAGTGGGCACACGGATGGGGTGAGCACGGCGGCGCCGGAGAGGGTTCTGCTGTGGATCTGGGGGAGGGGGGAGCTGGCGAAGGAGATTGGATGGACTAGTTGAGTGAAACGCGGGCGAACGGTGGGGGGGGGGGGGTGTTGGCGGCTGTCACGACCGGTTTTTCAATAAAAATATTTATTGAACAACCGACCTATGAAGACCAATATGAGGAAAAAAATCCTTCATACTGGTAGACAAAACTTTGATACAATAAGCCAGTAGCATTACAATATTGCAGGGATCGGACTGAAGATGCCTAACCAATTATTACAAACACGCCGATAATTATACATAGTGGCGGATATGACTCAAAGGTGTAGGGTGGAGATACTACTGATTCGAGATATGAGTGGTTGGTGGAATAACACAGCGGGGTGGCTAATAAGTCTCATCAGATCGGGCGGCTCATCGAAGGCCGAGGTGAGGCTCGATGAATTTATTTGGGTAGCGGAAGCGGATATATCACATTGACTAATCCAGGGTCGACGAGACCGACCGAGATTCCTCTAGGCGCCGGACTCGCTATCAAATTCTTCATCCATGAGATCGCTTTCACAAGATCCGCCAAATCAACAAGCCGTGTGAGTACTTGAAAGTACTCGCAAGACAGTTCGGACAAAAGATATAACAAATGAATGCATGAATGAGTCATGATTAATTTTTAACAATGCTCAAATAAATCAGTATAGCAAAAAATAAAATAAGAAGGGAATCGGCGGTAGTCCGCTCGAAAACCCAAAGAAAGATAAACTCAAAACCGATCGAGTGTCTGAAGGGACGCCTCGAAGGGTGAAAATAAGTAAAACATGCCATAGTCGGGCGTCTGGGCGACACCTCATAAAGGGCTTATATTGAAATAAAAATACTTGCGTGCCGCAGTCGGACGTCGAAGCGACATCACAAAAAGGGCTTATAATAAAGGTAAATAATAACGATGCGGCAGTCGGACGTCTGAGCGACATCACAGAAAGGGCTTTATAATGGAAATAAATAACAACAATGCCGCACTCGGACGTCTGAGCGACGTCCAGAAAGGGCTTATAATGAAAATAAATAACAACAATGCCGCAGTCGGACGTCTGAGCGACATCGCAGAAAGGGCTTATAAGGAAAATAAATAACAACAATGCCGCAGTCGGACGTCTGAGCGACATCGCATAAAGGGCTTATAATTCATTATTCATAACTGACAAGATATAGAGCTCACGGAAAATATTCATCACAAGACAATAAGCGGGTTAGTCCGCTCACGTGAAAGTAAACATTTAATACTCAAATGGTTCTCGGAGTTTCACATCGAGACCGACACTTGACAAGATGAGATGATCACAGACTTGGACATGAATAAGATGAGTTCTAGAATTTTGACTCGCAGAGTTTGTACCAAAATTGTCCACAGCCAACGGATTTCGTAGTCACGAAGGACTAGTTCCGCTCGGTATTTCAGAGGAAACACAACTAGCTAGTACACACCCATCATACCTCACGCTGCTGTGAATCACCCTAGAAGGCGTTTAAGAAAAACTTTGAGACGGGAGATCACAATCTCGAATAGCATGGGATCAAATTTATATACGCCGCTCTAAGGGTGCCCCTCTCGTCCCAACCGAAACACCCATGCCCCTGACCGGATGAAAGGCTTTAATCCAGGCCATGGAACCTTCATCCCGCCTCTCGATTTGGTGTGTACCAGAATTGGTTTGCAACCTATTAGGCCGTATTCCTTGCGGGAAACAGGTGGTAGTACGGAAAGGAAGACGGACGGGAAACCGACCAATTTATGTTGACACTGGGTCAACGATATGGCATAAGCCTGGCATGCTACAACACTGCCATCCTACCCATACTCATGCCAACTCATGGCCATGCAACAAGTTCCCAGCAACTCACGGATTTACCGAGTTCATTTGCCTCAATGCTCACGAGATAAACTATCATAAAAAAATGCTCATGAACGTGCCATGATACAAACATAATGCAAACATGCCCAGACACTCATCATATCAAAAGTTCAAAGTTTGCTTTCCTGGTTCGGAGTAGTCGGGGTCTAGCTCGGCGAAGTTCGCGGTCCCGTCACCTCCTTCGGTATCTACGGTACACAAAATACACGCGCTAACGTAAATACCGTGAGGTGCAGAAAAATTACTCCAAATTTTTTTCAAATGAATCTGATAAAAAAACTAGACAAAAATTTTAAGAGGACAGAAAAAGAATCAATCAAAAAATCCTTTCTGTTAAAAAGTTATAAGGATTTTAGCCCAAGGACTCATTTGTAATGAAACGAAAAACTTCCGGGGGTTCTCATGGAAAAGTCCGATAACGCTTCGTTTAAAAGAAATGACTGAGAGGCTGACAGGCGGGCTCCACCTGTAGGGTTTAAAAATTTAAAAGAGGGAAAGAGGGCGCGACAGCGCCCGAGAGGTGCGGTGGTCGCCGGCGGCGATCCACAGCGAGGCAGAGTGATCGGACGATATCTTTGTGATCAGCACGTCCTTCCACGTCTGTGGAAGGTGGAAGTGGTCGCCGGCGAGTACCACGATGACGGCGACGCTTGCTCCGGTGGACGGCGGTTCGGACGGTCGTGGATCTCGCCGGAGAGAGCTGCGGGGCCAAAATTGAGGTGGGGTTTATCCAACTAGAGGTGGTACGAGGCTACGGGCGAAAGTAGGGCGGCGGAGGAGTTCTCACCGGAGAGAACGATGTCGGAGCCCGAGGCGGACGGAGGTGGCCGGAGTCGAGGAAGAAAGGCCCCTCGAGGCCCCTCCAAAGGCTGGGCGGGTCCGTGAGGTGGTGGTGTCGTCGGGGCGAGAGCAGGCCCGGGTGCTATATAGCCGCCCGAGTCGGTTGCCGTGAACGGATAAGTCCGACGAGTTGATTACGGCGCGCGCTGGATGGGACGGTCGGCTTAGGGCTTGAGCATCGCTTAGGAGGAGTATTGGAGCCGCTCTCGCGTCCAACTCAACACGGAGGGTTGGTTACGGTCTGCCCTCGACGGAACGGCCGCACGCCCGTCGGCGGCAGAGAGCGCGCTCGCATGCCAAGCCACGGCGACGGTGCCGCATGCGTCGGCTGGCAAGGAGGTGGCTACGCGAGCCACCAGGTGTTTGGGCGGCACCGAACAGCGCGCGCCGCAGTTTTGCCTCCTGTCGCCGTTACGGTGGTGCAGCCGCCGCAAAAACGCCGCCAGCGAAGCGGGCTGTGGCGCCACCGACGCCAGGAACGCGCCAAGAGCGCGTGTGGAGCTTCGGACAGGCAGGCCAGGCTGCGAGCAACGTGCCAAGGGCACTGTGGACTCGTGACTAAAGTTACTGACGAAGATCGACATCGAACTTCAACTTTCGAAAGTGAATGAATAAAGGCATGCCAAGTGTTTGACAAAATGATTCTGGTATCCAGGGATTTTTCCTTGAGCTGATCTTTGGTGGAGTGGTCTCTCATTGCAACTATAGGTTGCCTGAATTTTCGTGGAATTTTTGGAGAAGTGTAGATATGAATTTCACCAAATTTGGCAAATCTGGTCCAAACTTGCAGTGAGTGAAATTTGAAATATTTGAAAAGAAGAAGAGTGGATCAAGATGGTTCTGGGTTGTGGATACCAAGGACTATCCAGGGGTGTGGAGTTGAGGTCAAAAATCAAAAGCATTAGGGTACTTGCTTTGCAAATCACCTAGGCTCAAAAGAAAAGACAGAATTATTTGGGAGGAGAAATAATTGGAATAAAATCCAAAATTGGATTTTATTAGTTTGGACACAATGTTTGAGTTGTACCAAAGTGGAAGGAGATATTTTTGGGAAGGTTTTACCATGTGGTGCATGGAAGAATCATGAATGGTTTCAAATATGGGAGAGGATGAAAAACTCCTAGAGTTTCCTTTTGAAAGAAAATAAACTCCAAAGATTTTTCTTGAAATTTTGAGAAGAGAGCAATCAGAAGAAAATTTAAAACCAAACACTAGAGTTGAAGGAGATGCAAAAAATAAAATATTTGCTAAAGGGAAAAAGCTTTGAGAGAGATTTTGGAAGGTTTTGGAGACCTCCTTCAAATCCAACAAAATTTTGAAGAAAACCAAAGGAAAATTTTTGGAGTGTCACAACACCTACCCCCTTAGGAAAAATCTCGTCCCCGAGATTCCAGTTGATCCTCAAATAATTGTGGGTGCTCTGTTCGAAGGAAATCCTCTCTTTCCCAAGTGACTTCACTTTCGGTGTGGTTGCTCCACTGAACTTTGAAGAACTTGGTGGTTTTCTGTCGGGTTCTCCTTTCTGACTCTTCCAAGATTTTTATCGGATGCTCCCGATATCTAAGGTCTGGTTGCACGTCAATGTTTTTATGGGGTACTTGTTTCTCTGGTTTGCTTACGCACTTCCTCAATTGGGAGACGTGAAATACGTCGTGGATGTCGGATAATTCTTCTGTAAGTCTAGCTGGTAGGCCACCGTGCCTCTTCGCTACTATGCGAATGGTCCGATGAATCTTGGTGCTAGCTTCCTTTAATCTTGAATTGGTGCAGGCCTCTCATGGGTGATACTCGTAGGTACACAAATTCACCGGTTCAAAATGGACTCCACGATGCTTCCGATCGTAATAACTCTTTTGTCGACTTTGGGCTGTCTTGAGTCGGTCCTTAATTACCTTGACTTTATCTTCACCTCTTTGAGCAGGTCTGGGCCAAGACATGACTGTCTCCGGTTTCGACCAATTTAGCGGGTACGACATCTTCGTCTGCATGAGCTTCAAATGGTGCCATTTGCAGGCTGGATGATAGCTGTTGTTATATGCGATTCTGCGTATGGTAGGCTCTCTTCCCAACTGGTCCCATAGGTGAGGACACATGTTCTCAAAGATATCTTCTAGAATCTGGTTTACTCGCCACCGCCCATCCGTCTGGGATGGTATGCGTAATCAATGCCAGCTGAGTTCCCGTGAGCTTGTTGTAAGTGATCCCAAAACCGGAGACGAATTGAGTGCCTCTTTCCGAGATTATTTTCTTTGGGACTCCATGTAGGCAAGCGATACGGAGAGGTAGAGCCTAGCAAGCTTCGAGTGGTGTGTGTTGTCTTCACGGGATGAAGTGAGCTACTTTAGTCGATCTATCTGTGATTACCCATATGGCATCATGTCCGTGTTGCAACCGAGGTAGTCCAACAATAAAATCCATTCCAATCTCGTCCCATTTCCACTCGGGTATCTTATTCGGTTGCAATAGCCCGGCCGGTTTCTGGTGCTCGGCCTTGATGCATTGACAAGAGTCACAACATGCGATAAACGTGGCTATGTCTCTTTTTATAACATGCCACCAAAATGTTTCCTGAAGATCTTTGTACATTTTTGTTCCTCCAGGATGGATTGAATATGAAGCGGTGTGGCCTTTAGCCAGGATTTGCTGTTTAAGGTCATGGATATTTGGTACGCAAAGCCTATTCCCGTACCACAATATTCCTTGCTCATCAATAATGAATTCCGAGGCCTTGCCCAACTTTATCTTCCGTTTTATGCCTTCAATGCTGGGGTGTCCTCGTTGAGCCTCTTTAACCTTCTCTATTAGGGTAGGTTGTACTTCTAAGTTTGACACACTGCCTTCGGTGACCACCATCGTTGAGCTTTGCAATTCCTGCTGGAATTCAGGTCTTAAGTATGGCATGCCGTCGTTGTCCGGACTGGGGTTCCACTCGAGCATCTGCTACAACATTTGCCTTGCCCGGTGGTAATGGATCCCAACATCATAATCCTTTACTAATTCCAACCAGCGCCGCTGCCGAATTTAGTTCTGGTTGTGTGAAAATATACTTGAGGCTTTTGTGGTCCGTGTATATTTCACAACGATTACCAAGTAAAAGTGTCTCCATTCCTTGAGTGCATGAATAATCGCTGCTAATTCCAGGTCATGGGTAGGATAATTTTCCTCATGCTTGCGAAGCTATCTGGAAACATATGCGACAACCTTGCCTTCTTGCATTAATACGCACCCGAGGCCCTTTCGAGTTGCGTCACAAAGTACCTCAAAATTTTTGTGTATATCTGGCACAATTAGTACTGGTGCTGTTGTCAGTTTCCTCTTTAGTTCTTGGAAACTTTTCTCGCAGGCTTCCGTCCATTCAAACTTTCTGTCTTTCTTGAGTAGTTGTGTCATTGGCTTTGCTCTGGTGGAGAATCCTTCAATAAATCTCCGGTAGTATCCTGCCATTCCCAAGAAACTTCGTACATCCGTCACGCTGGCTCGTGGCTTCCAGCCAAGTACGGCCTTGACCTTATCCGGGTCTACGGCGATACCTTCTTGAGTCAGTACGTGGCCCAGAAAACCTACTTGCTTTAGCCAAAATTCACACTTGCTGAATTTAGCGTACAACTGATGTTCCCTGAGTTCTCCTAGTACAATCCGGAGATGTTCAGCGTGCTCTTCTGGTGTTTTGGAGTATACCGAATATCATCGATAAATACCACAACAAACTTATCCATAAACTTCATGAATACTTTGTTCATGAGGTGAACAAAATATGCGGGGGCGTTTGTTAGTCCGAATGGCATTACTGTGAACTCATACAATCCGTATCTGGAGGTGAAAGAGGTCTTGGGAATATCTTCGGTTCGCACTTTCAGTTGATGGTATCCCGATCTCAAGTCAATCTTTGAGAACACCTTGGCCTTAGCGAGTTGATCGAATAAATCATTTATTCGTGGCATTGGATATTTGTTCTTGATTGTGACCACGTTTAGCGCTCGATAGTCTATGCACAATCTCAGTGTTCCATCCTTCTTTTGGCAAACAAAATTGGTGAACCCCAAGGTGAGGAACTGGCTCAGATGTACCCTTTTTCCAATAATTCCTTTATTTGCTTCTTCGTTCTACCAATTCGGATGGTGCCATTCTGACGGTTTCTTGTATATGGGAGCGGTTCCGGTGCTAGCTCAATGCTGAATTCTATCTCTCGATCTGGTGGCATGCCCGGTAGTTCTTCGAAACACATCCGAAATTCACACACTCTCGAACCTTGCTCAATTCAGAAATATCCACCTTATTCAATCTCGGTTGTCGGGATATTTTTCTTTCCTTGGCTGAAACCTTTATGGTCTTCCCGTGGTGATGGGTGAGAATTACGGTCCTGTTGAAGCATTCAATAAAACCTTTGTTGGTAGTTAACCAATCCATCCCTAAGATGACATCCAGTCCTTTATTTTCCAACACGATAAGATTTATGGAAACTTCAACCCTTCAAACTCGATAACCACACCACCGCAATAATTCGGGTAACTTGCTTAATTCGTGGGACTTGACGATCATAGATTTTCCCAAGGGAAGCATCAAAAATTATTTTGCAAAGCAAAACTTTTCAAACGAACGAGTGAGAAGCTCCGAATCAAACAAAACCATGGCAGGTATTGTGTTGACGAAACGCATCGAGTATGATATCTGGGGCATTTTGTGCTTCCTCTTGGTCACGTGGTTCAGATGGCCCTTCCTGTGGTTGTTATTTGGGTTGAAATTGTTGCGCTTTGGTGCCAATTATTGCTTCCGTTGTTCGGCTTTGGGGTCGAGTTCTTGGCTTGGGGCACCGCTTGGCATAGTGCCCTTCTTCTCCTAAGCGTAACAGTAACGCCTGGGCGATATGTGAACTCCTTATCCATTGCATGGAAATTTTGATTGGGCGTGAGACGCTTGTCGTGGGTTTGGGTGTCCAGTTTTTCTGAACATCCGCCTTGCTGCGGTGGTTGCGGGTGTGTTTAGTCTGGTCCTCTTCCGCTATGGAAATCTTCTAAGCTGCGTCTCTCATTTTCCAAGGTAATGGCCTTATCCACCAGCCGCCTTAAAATCGGGAAATGTGTATACGACCAATTGGCATTTAAGTGCGGGCGTCGGACCGCCTAGGAATTTCTCCATCTTTTGTTTTTCGACATACGCCCTCGTTGGCGAAGCGAGACAGCAGGGTAAACTGATCGTTGTATTCTCGACACTGCCATTGTCCTTGCTTGAGGTCATCAAATTCTCTCTTTTGATCTTCATAAGACTCTTAGGAATATGTGCCCCACGAAAACCTTCTTTAAATTCCTCCCATGATATACTATTTTGTTGGGGTGCATGTGTAGGAAATTTTCCCACCACGATGCGGCTGCTCCAAAGGAGATAGTGCGGAGCGTAAAGCACTTTCTCAAGATCTGAACACTGGGCAATGATTAATTTTCTCTCCATGTCTCAAGCCCGCCTCGGCTTCAAGAGGTTTGTCGGTGTGAGAAAATGTTTGGGGACGGTCTTCGTAGCTCGATAATTTTGATTGCTGCTGATACTGCCCACGGTGATTTCCCATATTGATGAATTGGTTCAGTATTTCCTGATGTTGCTGCTGACTTTGTTCATAAAGACGGCACATTTGGGAAAGTGCCGCTTCACCGTCCTGCTGACTTGTCTGTCCTCGTGTGAAATTGTTGCCTGGGGTGTGCCATAATTTTCCTCTGTCGGAGTTGGCATGGAGCGCATCCAAGGACGAGACATAGTTCACTCTGGGATATATTTTGAAACACTCATAAGAAAAGAATTTGAGCCGCAAAAATCAATAAATTCAAGAAGATGCAAAAGTTGCAATGCTCCAAGATTTTTCAAGAGAAAATACGCTTATGCACGCAGAAGGACTGTTCATTACATATCTTACACGCAAGCAGTAATTATACAATACATCACTCAGGATATACGTACATAAATCCTGACATGTTATTTAGTCTAGTGCACTTCTCCGATCCTACATGATGCGCAAACAAACTACTTCTCACAGCCTATTTACATATAAACATATCAAACAAGTCGGTACATCGCAAGGCGGCTAAGCGTTTAGTCGGAGATGGTAAGGATTTCTTGGCCTGCCAGGGGGAGGCGAGATGGCTGGGGACTCAACCTCCTCTTCGGAGATAGGCTCCAGACGCGAGGCGCTGCGCGAGTTGGTGGAGCAGGTGCCTGTCTTGGGACAACTCGAATCTGAGCGGCACGAGGGTGGTGCGAACGAACCGGAGTAGGTGCAATGATGTGGTTGAACTCTCCGTGGTAGGCAGGCGACGAGTAGCGGTGCGAGCAGTAGGAGCAAACGATGCTGATGACGAGACGAAAGTCGGTGGCGGTCGGGCGTCAGGAGCTCCCTCCTGTTGGCGGCACAGCCATGGACTGAGTCCATGCGGCAGCTACAAAGTCGCCCACCAGGTTGTCGAAGGCTGCCTCCAAAGCCCGGAGATACTCGGCGAGCATCTCAAAAGCTTCGCCCCGTTATCCTCCGGGGCAAGAGAACGCGTAGTGGCAGGTGTATGGCACGTGACATGGCAGGTAGCGGTAGCGATGAGTCTTCATCGGCGAAGGATATCCACGAGACGAGCTATCGCCACGGGCTGCCATCTGCAGTGCATGCTTCTCTGTGGGCATGGCTCTCCCCACGAACCGTAGCGCCAACTCGTCCTCTCTTGAATTCCACCGCTGCTTGGTGCATGGTCGACGGTCGATGACCTTGTGCTGAGAAAGAGAGAAGATGGCGACATCCGCCCCATCGCGACTTGGACGATGAAGGAGAGAAGCTTGACGAACCCATCGGGCATGTTGGCGAACATCTGCGACTCATGATGCTGTTACCATCTACAAAAGTAGGCAAAAGTCCTTAGTCAAATCATAAATTTATGCCGATCGTCGTAAATTGTCTACATTTGTGAAAAAATATAAAATAGCTCTATTATGCTAATAACCGATTAGCGATCGCACCTAGTGGCTTCCTACAGTCAGCCTGCTCTCGTACTAAGTTTGTCACGACCGGTTTTTCAATAAAATATTTATTGAACAACCGACCTATGAAGACCAATATGAGGAAAAAATCCTTCATACCGTAGACAAAACTTTGATACAATAAGCCAAGAGCATTACAATATTGCGAGGATCGGATCAAGATGCCCAACCAATTATTACAAACACGCCGATAATTATACATAGTGGCGGATATGGCTCAAAGATGTAGGGTGGAGATACTATTGACTCGAGATATGAGTTGTTGGTGGAATAACACAAAGGGTGGCTAATAAGTCTCAGATCGGCGGCTCATCGAAGGCCGAGGTGAGGCTCGATGAATTTATTTGGGTAGCGGAAGCGGATATATCACATTGACTAATCCAGGGTCGACGAGACTGACCGATTCCTCTAGGCGCCGGACTCGCTATCAAATTCTTCATCCATGAGATCGCCACAAAGATCCGCCAAATCAATAAGCCGTGAGTACTTTGAAAGTACTCGAAAGACAGTTCGGACAAAAGATATAACAAATGAATGCATGAATGAGTCATGATTAATTTTTAACAATGCTCAAATAAATCAGTATAGCAAAAAATAAAATAAGAAGGGAATCGGCGGTAGTCCGCTCGAAAACCCAAAGAAAGATAAACTCAAAACCGATCGAGTGTCTGAAGGGACGCCTCGAAGGGTGAAAATAAGTAAAAACATGCCACAGTCGGGCGTCTGGGCGACACCTCATAAAGGGCTTATATTGAAATAAAAATACATGCGTGCCGCAGTCGGACGTCGGAGCGACATCACAAAAAGGGCTTATATTAAAGGTAAATAATAACGATGCCGCAGCCGGACGTCTGAGCGACATCACAGAAAGGGCTTTATAATGGAAATAAATAACAACAATAAATCGCAGCTTGGACGCCCGAGCGACGCCGCAGTAAAGGGCTTATAATGAAAATAAATAACAACAATGCCGCAATGGACATCCGAGCGACATCGCAAAAAGGGCTTATAATGAAAATAAATAACAACAATGCCGCAATGGACGTCCTGAGCGACATCGCAGAAAGGGCTTATAATTCATTATTCATAATCGACAAGATATGAGCTCACGGAAAATATTCATCACAAGACAATAAGCGGTTAGTCCGCTCACAAGAAAGTAAACATTTAATACTCAAATGGTTCTCGGAGTTTCACATCGAGACCGACACTTGACAAGATGAGATGATCACAGACTTGGACATGAATAATATGAGTTCTAGAATTTTGACTCGCAGAGTTTGTACCAAAATTGTCCACAGCCAACGGATTTCGTAGTCACGAAGGACTAGTTCCGCTTACGGTATTTCAGAGGAAACACAACTAGCTAGTACACACCCATGATACCTCACGTTGCCAGGAATCACCCTAGACAGCATTTAAGAAAAACTTTGAGACGGGAGATCACAATCTCGAATAGCATGGGATCAAATTTATATACGCCATTCTAAGGGTGCGCCTCTCGGTCCCAACCGAAACACCCATGCCCCTGACCGATGAAAGGCTTTAATCCAGGCCATGGAACCTTCATCCCGCCTCTCGATTTGGTGTGTACCAGAAGTGGTTTGCAACCTATTAGGCCGATCCCTTGCGGGAAACAGTGGTAGTACGGAAAGGAAGACGGACGGAAACCGACCAATTTATGTTGACACTGGTCAACGATATGGCATAAGCCCGGCATGCTACAACACCGCGATCTTACCCATACTCATGCCAACTCATGGCCATGCAACAAGTTCCCAGCAACTCACGGATTTACCGAGTTCATTTGCCTCAATGCTCACGAGATAAACTATCATAAAAAAAATGCTCATGAACGTGCCATGATACAAAAATAATGCAAACATGCCCAGACACTCATCATATCAAAAGTTCAAACTTTGCTTGCCTGGTTCGGAGTAGTCGGGTCTAGCTCGCGGTTCATGGGTCCCGTCACCTCCTTTGGTATCTACGGTACACAAAATACACGCGCTAACGTAAATACCGTGAGGTGCAGAAAAATCACTCCAAATTTTTTTCAAATAAATCTGATAAAAAACTAGACAAAATTTTAAAGAGGACAGAAAAAGAATCAATTAAAAAATTCTTTCTGTTAAAAAGTTATAAGGATTTTAGCCCAAGGACTCATCTGTAATGAAACAGAAAACTTCCAGGGGGTTATGCGGAAAAGTCCAGATAACGTTTCGTTTAAAAGAAATGACTGAGAGGCTGACAGGCGGGCTCCACCTGTCGGGTTTAAAAATTTAAAAGAGGGAAACAGGGCGCGACGGCCCCCGAGAGGTGCGGTGGTCGCCGGCGGCGATCCACGGCGAGGCAGAGTGATCGGACGGTATCTTTGTGATCAGCACGCCCTTCCACGTCTGTGGAAGGTGGAAGTGGTCGCCGGCGAGTACCACGATGACGGCGACGCTTGCTCCGGCGGACGGTGGTTCGGACGGTCGTGGATCTCGCCGGAGAGAGCTGCGGGGCCAAAATTGAGGTGGGGTTTATCCAACTAGAGGTGGTACGAGGCTACGTGCGAAAGTAGGGCGGCGGAGGAGTTCTCACCGGAGAGAACGATGCCGGAGCCTGAGGCGGACGGAGGAGGCCGGAGTCGAGGAAGAAAGGCCCCTCAAGGCCCCTGTAGTGGCTGGGCGGGGTCTGGTGAGGTGGTGGAGTCATGCGGGGGCGAGAGCAGGCTCAGGGGTGCTATATATAGCCGGCCCGAGTCGGTTGCCGTGAACGGATAAGTCCGGCAAGTTGATTACGGCGGCGCTGTGGCTGGACGGTCGGCTTAGGGGCTTGAGCATCGCCTAGGAGGAGTATTGGAGCCGTTCCCGCGTCCAACTCAGCACGGGAGGGCTGGTTACAGTCTGCCCCTCGACGGAACGGCCGCACGGCCCGTCGGCGGCAGAGAGCGTGCTCTGCGCGTGCCAAGCCACGGTGACGGTGCTGCATGCGTGCGCTGGCAAGGAGGTGGCCACGCGGAGCCACCAGGGTGTTTGGGCGGCGCCAAACAGCGTTCCCCCGCAGTTTTGCCTCATGTCGCCGTTACGGTGGTGCAGCCGCCGCAAAGCACGCCGGCCAAGGGCCAGCCAGCCACCGATGCGTGAACGCGCCAAGCGCGCCTGTGGAGCTTCGGATAGGCAGGTCAGGCTGCGAGCAACGTGCCAAGGGCACTGTGGACTCGTGACTGATGTTACTGACGAAGATCGACACTGAACTTCTGAACTTTCTGAAAGTGAACAAAACAGTGCATGCCAAGTGTTCGACAAAATGATTCTAGTATCCAGGGATTTTTCCTTGAGCTGATCTTTGGTGGAGTGGTCTCTCATTGCAACTAGAGGTTGCCTGAATTTTGGTGGAATTTTTGGAGAAGTGTAGATATGAATTTCACCAAATTTGGCAAATCTGGTCCAAACTTGCAAAGGAGTGAAATTTGAAATATTTGAAAAGAAGAAGAGTGGATCAAGATGGTTCTGGGTTGTGGATACCAAGGACTATCCAGGTGTGGAGTTGAGGTCAAAATCAAAAGCATTAGGGTACTTGCTTTGCAAATCACCTAGGCTCAAAAGAAAAGACAGAATTATTTTGGGAGGAGAATAATTGAATAAAATCCAAAATTGGATTTTATTAGTTTGGACACAATGTTTGAGTTGTACCAAAGTGGAAGGAGAGATTTTTGGGAAGGTTTTACCATGTGGTGCATGGAAGAATCATGAATGGTTTCAAATATGGGAGAGGATGAAAAACTCCTAGAGTTTCCTTTTGAAAGAAAATAAACTCCAAAGATTTTTCTTGAAGTTTTGAGAAGAGACCAATCAGAAGAAAATTTAGAACCAAACACTAGAGTTGAAGGAGATGCAAAAAATAAAATATTTGCTAAAGGGAAAAAGCTTTGAGAGAGATTTTTGGAAGGTTTTTGGAGACCTCCTTCAAATCCAACAAAATTTTGAAGAAAACCAAAGGAAAATTTTTGGAGTGTCACAGCGGCCTAGGTGAAAAGGGTGAAGAATATCCCAAGTCACTGCGCGTGCGGAAAGGCCTATGCAAACGGTAGCCTCTAAGCGCTCGTGTATACAAACAGAATAATTTCATTTGAAACGAAGACGTACTAATTCTGAAATGAAGACGTGAGTTCATCGCTTCTCATCTAAATTTTTCGCACATAAACCAATCACAATTTTACCACGGGTTTGATTTGCTAACGCATTTCAGGTCTCATGTGCTATATGTAAGACATTTTTGGCATTTACCGTGCATGTTGGCATATAAATCAATTCCTAGCCAGACTGCATTTCCTGTCAAAAGGGATGAGGATCGCCGTTCGATCTGGGAGCATCCAACAATGCAGACGTACGATCCGTGGGGTTTGGGTTCTGGCCAATCAGAACGCACGACTCAGATCGCACGCACAACGAGGGGGGGGCATCGGCCATGGTTTGGTAGGCACACGGCTTTTGTGTGTGAACTGTGTGCTATTTGAAAACATTTTTTGGGAGGGGCTATTTGAAAACATGTACATGTGTTGTCGAAAGGGATGAGGATCGCCGTTCGATCAAGGAGAATCCAATGGTGCAGACGTACGATCCGTGGGGTTTGGGTTCTGGCCAATCAGAACGCACGACTCAGATCGCGCACGTGGCAGAGGGGTGGGGGGTGCATCGGCCACAGTTTAGTCGACACACAGCTTTCATGAGTGAACCGTGTGCTCTTTGAAAACATTTACATTACCTAACATCATATTTTTTGTTCGAATGAAAACATGAGTTCATCGTTTCGCCTCCAATTTTTTTCCACGGTAAAAAATCATGAGTATTGTGGAGAGTGTCATATACTAGTATCATGAATATACAGTACATATGATACTACCTTTAATTAATTATAGCGCATAGTATAATACATAGAGTATAGTATCATATATAGATCAAATTTATTGCCATGCATGACACAAATTAGCATCGCATTTAACATGATACGATATCTACCTACTATATGTTACTCTAACCCTCTTTATATATATTTAATTCTTTGCCACATCAGCATACTTGCTATTTCCAAGTGCATGACATCGTCGGCTATGATACCACCACTATGGCCAGCCTTATATAGTGGGGAGTATCATATACTAGTATCATGAATATACAGTGCATATGATACTACATATGTACCTTCATAGTGCATATATAGTATCATAGAGTAGTATTAGTTTCTTCAGAACTAATATAAGAGCGCTTAGATTACTAAATAGTGACCTAAACGCCTTATATTAGTTTACTGAGGGAGTATATATCATAGATGACCGTATTTATGGCCATGCATGACACAAAGTAGTATAGCATTATATATATATATATATATATATATATATATATATATATATATATATATATATATATATATATATACATGTTACGATAATCTACCTATGTTAATGCTTCTTTGCCTCATCATCATATTTTCTATTCCCGGGTGCATGATACCGGCTATGATACCCCCACTATGGCCACCCTAATAAGGCTGGTCGTAATATGGGAGTATCAATAGGTATGATGCATGCCAACTAGACTTTTTGGATGTTGTGGCACACAGTTAAATGATGAAAGAGAGGGTGTGTGGTATCATATCATGATACCGTATCATATTAAATGTTGTACTACTTTGTGTCATGCATGGTAATTAATAAGGAAGTTAAGATACTAACTCATGATACTATGCATGCACACATTATGGAGGTATTGCCGATCATATACTAGTATCATGCATATACTCCATCCTTTCCGGTTTATAGGCTTATCTCAAATTTTAGTTTTTCCATTTTATAAGGCTCAATTTGGTTGTTCCCCATCGCATGTCCAGATTCCAAGGTGCATTAAATCATTGCATGCAAGTATTAAGAGAAAGTTGACCAATACATGTACTTTATATATGCATGCATGTATTTCAATTAATACATTGGAAAACATAAATTTTTGAGGAAAACAAAAGCATTAATTGGGTGTTTCTGCAAACTACAAAAGGTATTCCACCACTCACCATCTACCTTGGTTGGTGAGATTTTTTAATTGAGCCCTATAAGGCTGGTTGTAATAATGAGGAGTATCATATATACTAGTAGTATCATGCATATATATGATAGTGTAGCTAGGATACTAGCTACTTCCGTAATGCATAGTATCATAAGTTAACATCTTAGGTTGCCTTACAAATGACACAAAGTAGTAGTACAACATTTCATATGACATGGTATCATGATATGATACCACATCCTCTCTTGTGTGCCACATCATCCAGAAAGTCTAGTTGGCATGCATGATATTGCTTATGATAATACAATTACAACCAGCCTAAACCGGAAAGGAGGGAGTATGAGACTAGCTAGCCACAACGGAGAGTAGTACACTAGTAACATACACATATCCCTGGACTATATATGTTACTACCTTCATAGTGGGTAGTAACATAAGTGTAGTGTCATGCCAAGCTTCATTTCTTAGGTTACAGACTCATATTGCATTGGGACATGTGATGCTACAATAACTATCTAAGTTACTGAAACTATCTCTCTCCTCATTAACTTATTGCCACATAAGCAACTTTGCTGAGTTGGAGTCGGTGTTACTGCTGAAGTTACTCCCACTGTGGCTAGTCTGATACTAGCTAGTCGTCTATGATATACTAGGTACCTCACTAAAAGCATGTTTAATAATACAACCAAGGGTCGGCTATAAGAAGTTGCCATTGTCGGATTTCGGGTTCCGGCAGACCCTCTAGGTTCGAGCTCTAGGGTGCACGCGGAGATCTCACCCCCTACCTACCTGCACCTCGTCGCCTCGCAAGGATCTAAACTACACAAAGAGCAACACAAGGGACACAAGGTTTATAATGGTTCGGGCCACCATTGTGGTGTAATACCCTACTCCAGTGTGTGGTGTGGTGGATTGCCTTAGGGGCTGATGCTGAACAATACAAGGAAGAACAGCCTCGCGAGGGTCTGTTCTTGGCCGGCACGACGAATTGCTAGGGGGAGTTCGGTCGCTCTCTCTCTCTCTAGATTGCTTGACCTCTAGCTCTGTTCTGGATTCCGGATCCCTCTACCCGGTAGGAGGCTAGTCCTATTTATAGGCAGAGGCCCTGGGCCTCTTCCCAAATATTGAGCGGGAAGGGCGCCAACAATTGGCCGTTTCGAAGGGGAACATCTAGTACACTTATCCTGACTAAAGTTGGTCCTCGCTCACAAAGGCTCGACGGTGACACCGGCTTGGGCTCCACGATGACCTCCTTCCTGTCGTTGTGTTGGTCTTGGTCTTGTTGCACCAAATGGATGGCCTTTGCTTGATGCTCTCGCCTGTGCTTGCCTCCTTTGCACCAAAGAGGAAATGAGGACATCGCATGGGCTGGGGCGCCACCGGGCGCCTGCATGGCGCCTTTGGTCGCCATGGCTTGTGTCATGGGCACCTCGTGAGGTACCCCGCTTGATCTCTCCGCCTCCTCGAGCCACCGACGAGGCCGTGCTCGAGGAGGCTTCTGTCAAATCCACCTCATGAGGCTTGGCCTCGCGAGGGTCTTGCTCTCGTCCGATGAAGATGGGCCATGCCGGGCCACCCTTGAGCCACGCCGCAGCCGCAGTGCAAGTCTGGGTACCCCTGCCCTGCATCGCGACAAGAGCCCCGGCCCAAGGCGCGCTCGACTTGGCTTAGCGGAGAAGCGAAGGGCAGTCTGGCGCCAGGCCCTAACAGCCTGTGGCCTCGGGCGGCGCGTGGCGGTTGATTGGATGTGGGCGTCCCTGTTCCCCCACGCCTCCTTATTTTGCGCCCAGCTAGGCGGGCCCGTGGTTGCACACAGTCATCCCTCTTCTCGCCGCTCGACCATCTCCTGCTCTTCCTCCTCTCGAGCTCCAGCCCACTTCCAATCCAATCTCAATCCTCCCTTCCTGCCGCCATGGCTCCGACGAAGAAGGGAAAGGGAAAGCCTCGTGCCTCCGCTTCGCCGCCATCGCCAACGGCTCTGCATTGCCGATCGGTCGATCATACTCAACCGAGAAGGCTTGGACAAGGTCAGTTCTACCTCGCCACTATCTTCGACGAAAGCGGAGGACGACACCGCCCGCTGCCTCACTTCTCCATTGATGTAATAGTCACCGAGGTCCGGTATTTCGCCGACGCCTGTATGGACTGGTTCCCCTTTTCCAATTTCTTCAACGCCAGCATTCCCATTACCGATCCATATGATGCATTTGGGTCCTGAATCTATTACTCTTCTTGTCGCTTTTCTCCTTTGTCTGCGAGGCGATGATGGGCATCCCTCCTTCAGCTTGCCTTGCTGCGCCACTTCTTCTTTTTGCGCCATCGACCCCACCCAATGCTCGGGTGGTGAGCTTCATTGCCGCACTGTAAACAGCGGCCTCGTGGATTGATTTCAGCCTTCCTCCGCCCGGTTCTGTTCCAAGCGGTGGTTGTATGTGGATGTCGGGTGCCCAGCCTCGCTGGAGCCAACATTGGCCGCTATCCCCAATTCGGCTGGGGCGAGAGACGCCACGAGCCCCGACTGCCTCGTCTGCATCGCATCACAGCGTTTGAGGGCGCTCGGCGTGACGGCGCCCAAGGTGGTGAATGAGTTCCTCCTATGCCGCATTGCCCCCCTCCAGCGCCATTCCCACCGGATGTGGGCCTTCGGTGGGCGTGAGGACCGCATGAGGCTCCAGGAGGAGGACCTGACGCCTGAAGTGCTGAGGAAGGTTCTCATGATCCTGACTGGGACCCTTCCCCGGCAAAGATCCGTCAAGGGGGTGCTTTGCTGTACCTTCGCCGAACAGGGTGACTTCTGAAGCAGATGCCCAGCTTTGACGAATGGGGGCTGCGCCCCGCAGGCCTCATGGGACCTCGCGAGAACCCAGTTGTGGTGACTACCCTTTCAGTTGCCCGCGGCGGTCCTTCCTCTAGTGGTGGAGCAGGGAGGCAAGGGCCACCGGAGGCTGAGGGGGCCTCCGCCGGGATGAAGATGCCAGGCGGCACTCCTGAGGTGGCAGCTCCTGAGGCCCGCGCCGCTGCGGCTGAAGGTGTTGAGCCGCGGCTCGCGGCTCCTGTGGCCGAGGCCCCTGAGGCCTCGGCTACCCTTCTTGGTGAGGCGACCGGCGGCGTGCGCTAGGACGACGCCCCTGACGCTGGTCACCTTGGTGCTTCTTCCTCATCGCAGGCTGACCCCTGCGCTGAACTCCTGGGCTGCTTCCGCGTGGACTTCGAGGCTCTCCGGAAGAGAAGGGAGGCCTTTGGTGATGATTACCTTTGCCGCCTGCTGAAATGCAGGAAGTATTTCGCCATTGATGAGTAAGCCTTCCCCTTTTCTAGTTCCTTATTTTCCCGTTGCTTCGGCTGATCCTCGCTCTGCAGGGCCCTTCCTGCCGAGCTCGCGGAGATGACTAAGGAGCCATCCCCCCAGGCCTCGCCCTCTCCACTGTCTCCAAACGCTCCGAGCTCAAGCACTGCCCTTGTGGTGAGGCCGGTCGGAGAGGTGAGCCATCCTGTGGTGCATCATGGTTCTGCGCACCTTGCGACCCTCCTTCGCTATCCTTCCCGGGGCATAGCCAGCCCGCCTTGGGCTCCTCGACTGGTCGTGGACGACGATTGGCTGAGGTGGGCCTTTCGTTCCTCATTTGGGGACGAGCCGGCTCTAGGCCGGGCTTCTGGTGAGGAGTGCCCGACCATCGCGGGGGCTCCAGCCCCCAGCCCCCTGCCCAGAGGGGGAGTACTGATTTGCAGGCCCCCGAGCACGCCTAGGGTGGATGACGACGCGGAAGACGTGCTCGAGCTCGCCCGGGAGCATCGTGCCCTTTGCCAAGGGTTTCTCGAGAGGGCGGCTGATGCAGTGAGCCAGCTTGGTGTAGAGCTCACTGACGAAGACGCATGCCTTGAAGCTGAGGGCCTGCGCCTAGCTGAAGAGGGGCGCAAGCTGAAGGTGGTCGTTGCCCTTGCGCGCCACCAGCGTGACCTCGATAATGAGAAAGCCGAGGTGTCGCTGGCGGCTTCACGAGAGGCCCGTTCCCGGGCCGTCGAGGAGGCCCGGGAGGTTGACCAGCAGCGTGAGGCGGCGGAGGAGCAGGCGCGGAAGCTCCTGGCCTGGAGCAATTCCCTGGAGCAGCAGGTGGAGCTGCGTGAGACGGCCCTTGCGTCAATGAAGGGGGCTTCGGTCGACCAGGCGGAGCTCCAGAGACATGAGGAGGCACTGACGCTGGAAGCTGGCGAGCGCGCCCGCGATCTTGAGTAGCTGGAGACGAGGGAGCGCTTGGTGACGCAGGCGGAGGACGATGTCGCTGCACGGGAGGCCCGACTCCTAGAAGAGGTTGATCGCGGGTGGCAGCGGCCCGCTCGAACCTCGAGCGCGAGTTCAAGGAGAGGCTGGAGTTGATCAGGGCCGAAGCGGAAGGCAGGACCGCCGCCCTGAGGGCCAAGGTGGATGAAGAGACACGGCGGGCTGACGCTTCCCGGGCCGCCCTTGGCGTGGCGCAGGAGGAGCTGACTTCCTCCCGCGCCGAGATGCTTCTTCTACGTCAGCGGGTGGACGTGGCCGAGGACGTTGCGCGGCGGAACGAGGATGAGATACGCCAGTGGCAGATCCCGGAGCACGAGCATGGCCCTATGCTCCGCACGCTCCGGGAAAGAGCTAACACGGCCTCGGGCAACATCTGCGAGGCGGCCGTCGGCGAGCCTCATGCAGTTAACTATGCTGGTAACCTCCAATTCTTCACTGATGTGGTGACACAGCTGGAGGCGCGGTCGGGCAGAGCCAACAGGTTGGTGGAGGAGAGGAGTCGCGCCCTGCTTGGGCGTGCCTTTTTCGCGTTTCAGCCATCTTCGGACATGGACCCCAACTTCGATTTTGATGTCGCCATCGCTTCAGCACCCGTGCCGCCCGGACGACTCGGGCGCATTGGGTGGAAGACAACGTGGATGCCCTCGTCAGGGCCTTCGCTACTGACGATGATGGCGTGGTCGTGGCCGCTAATGAAGGCGGCGTGGTGAACGGCCCTGACGCCGCTGACGGCAACGCGGAGGGCGATGGCGAGGCCAGCGACGCCAGCGACGATTTAGGAGGTGACCTTGAGGATGCATTGGGGGATTTATCCGATTGACCGCGTGCTGCTCCTGCTTTCTTATCCTGCGCAGACAGAGTTCGGGCTTGGCCCTGAAGGTTGTAAGAGCATTTTGGGAGGGGGAGCCCCTTGTGTAAAAACTTGCAGTTAGCGTATTAGTAGATGCAATATCACTCGTACGCCTGCGCCAAGTGGCTGGCCTTGTGACGAGCTGGCTGGCTTGATTACCTTCGACCCGCGTGGGCCTCGAGATAGCCTACGGAGGGCTGTGGCGCTCCATGTGCTCCCTGAACGAGCCCATTTAACCTGTGATGAGAACCTCCTCAGAGGGCGCGGTGATGGCGGTCCGGTCTGTACGCATGCTAGGCCTGGCCCGGCTCGCGAGGGGCTCACGAGGGGAGGCAGCTGAGGCAGAGTGGTAACCAGAACGCGAGAGATTGCTCGAACGAGACTAAACACCCCTTCCCCGAACACACGCAAATCGCAAGCTCGAATCCAACTTAAATCCAAACGGTGGAAAAAGCGACAACCAAGGGGAAAAGCAAGAAAAGCAGAAAAAGCCGCCTCCGACACCTAGTCTAGTCTTGGATGTCTTCTCACCAGCGCGGAGCTAAGTGCTGCCACTGGGCGTGGGAGGGAGCCCCAGGGGCGTGTACAACCCCACTCATTATTACGTGAGAGTGTCACGGGGCGGCGAGCTTCACAGGCACTGGGCCTTCTTCATAGGTACTGGCCTTGCTTCATATCGCCAGACGAGGGCCCCGCCTTGCGCCACTCTCTAGTCCATCGACGACGGCCGGAGACCGAGGACGCCGCCGACGGGGTAGAGCAGCCGCCAGCTGTTCCCCCAACGACCACGGGTCCTCTGCCGGGGTAGGCCCTGAGGCACCTCCCCGGCAGAGGGCCTACCTCCTGAGGACGCCTTGCTCCGAATGCCGCCGTGGTGATGCCGGGTCTCGGCCCCTCTCCTGCAGCCCCCGGCGCCCTCCTCTCGAGGGGTAGGAAACTGCAGGATTGGGGCAGCCGTCCGCTGCGACGACATGTACCTCCTGCAATCCATGGTTAGCGTATGCCTGCTCCTGAGGAATTAGCGGTACCCGATAATCGTTGCTTCCGGCGCGGTCGACGAGGCTTTCCCGGGGCTCCTGGAAGAGCTCAACTTCAGGTGCCTCGTCCCCCCATCTTAGGGCGAGGAGCGAGCCATGTTCGTCCTCCTGCGCGTGCCCTTGATCCATCATGTGGGGCACGTACTCTTCTGGGGCCGCCATCCCAAATGCTTCACCGTAGTGCCCCATGTGCCACACAGCCCTGCTTGAGGCGCCCGCCTGGGGGTGGTAGCGCGGTGGCCCACTGGGGCCGTGGGCCGTGGTGAGTCCTCCTTCGCTGGCCAAGGGCGGAGGCAGCGCCACTGCTAGCCCGGTGCTGACGGCCTGGTTGGCGTTGGAGTGGCCTTGGAGTCCGCTTGGAGCTGCACAGGCATGCGTGGGGCCTCCGCGTGGCCCGCCCAGGACCTGAGGTGGCAGTTGGGTGCAGAAGGGGTGAGCCCCCGATGCGGTGAAGCCTGGAGCTCGCCACCCGCTCCAGCAAAGACGCCGCAACCGCCTCCAAAGAGCTCATTGTAGTAGCTCGGCCAGCATGAGCGCGGCCCTTGAGTTCGCCTGCTCCCGTCGGGTGTACGGCGCCGTGGCCGCAGCGTGGTTCGAGGCCCTTGCCGCCGACCGCGCCTGCCGCGGTGTGAGAGCTGATGTTGCCTGACCGTGTCGCCCGTGGCCCGCAGCGCCCTGCGGACCGCGAGCTGCCTGCAGCATGGGGTCGCCCGGGGCAAGCAGCTATACGTGGGCGGGCCAGGCCGCCCAGGGATCAGGGTTGCCCGCTGGGTCGCCGGACATGATGATGACGATGCGAGAGGGCGCGAAGCGGCAGAAGGCGGATTCCGGCGCACCCCTACCTTGGCATGCCAAATGTCGGATTTCGGGTTCCGGCAGACCCTCTAGGTTCGAACTCTGGTGTGCACGCAGAGATCTCACCCCCTACCTACCAACACCTCGTCGCCTCTAAAGGATCTAAACTACACAAAGAGCAACACAAGGGACACAAGGTTTATACTGGTTCGGGCCACCATTATGGTGTAATAGCCTACTCCAGTGTGTGGTGTGGTGGATTGCCTCAGGGGCTGATGATGAACAATACAAGGAAGAACAACCTCGTGAGGGTCTGTTCTTGGCCGGCGTGACGAACTGCTAGGGGGAGTTCGGTCGGTCTCTCTCTCTCTCTCTCTCTAGATTGCTTGACCTCTAGCTCTGTTCTGGATTCCGGATCCCTCAACCAGTGGGAGGCTAGTCCTATTTATAGGCAGAGGCCCTGGGCCTCTTCCCAAATATTGAGCGGGAAGGGCGCCAACAATTGGCCATTTCGAAGGGGAACATCTAGTACACTTATCCTGACTAAAGTTGGTCCTCGCCTGTCAAACGCTCTGACGGTGACGCCGGCTTGGGCTCCACGATGACCTCCTTCCTGCCGTTGTGTTAGTCTTGGTCTTGTTGCACCGAAATGGCTGCCTTTGCTTGATGCTCTCGCCTGCCCTTGCCTCCTCTGCACCAAAGAGGAAATGAGGACACTGCGCGGGCTGGCGCCCGCCTGGCGCCCGCCTGGCGCCCTTGGTCGTCATGGCTTGCGTCATGGGCACCTCGTGAGGTACCCCACTTTGATCTCTCCGCCTCCTCGCGAGCCAGCCTGACGAGGCCGTGCCTAAGGAGGCTTCTTGTCGTCCGCCCCGCGAGGCTTGGCCCCACGCGAGGGTCTTGAGCTAGCGCTCATGAAGATGGGTTGTGCTGGGCTACCCCTTGAGCCACGCCGCAGGCCGCAGGCAGGCAAGTCTGGGTACCCCCGTTCCCAGAACGGTGACAGCCATGTCATATAAGCCAACCTCTTAGAGGGTATGTACAATAATAAGTTTTATATACGTACTAGTTTATCAATAGTTGGCCCACCTTACATCCTCACAAAGTGTCTTGGGTCTCCTGTTGCAGCTGGCTCTACTAACCAAGAGCCCGCTTCTCTTCTCTTTCCTCGAACTAATAAGCACATATATATTATTCTATTCCTTATAGCCAGACTACCCATAGTGGGAGTAACATAGGTAGTAACATCACACATATCTAGATAAAATAGATGATGTGGCAAGCAATAAATGAAGAAAGAGAGGAAAGTAGTAACATAGCTAGTTACTAGTAGTATGAGTAATATCACATGTACATATCAAGGCAAGATGTGTCTATAGCCTAATAAATGAAGTGTTGCATGTTACCACACATATATGTTACTCCCCACTATAGAGGTAGTAACATAGACTAGTAACACATGGGCATGTTACTAGTCTATGTTACTACCCATTGTGGCTAGTCTGAGTAACATCACACATCTCAAGGCAAGATGAGTCTATAGCCTAATAAATGAAGTGTTGCATGTTACTACACATATGTTACTCCCCACTATAGAGGTAGTAACATAGACTAGTAACATTCTATGTTACTACCCATTGTGGCTAGTCTTATGTCACTCTATTGTGTACTTACTTTCTCTAATAATGCATAGTATCATAGAGTAGCTAGTATCATATGTAGTACTTTACTTATATTGTCATGCATGACACATAGTAGCATAACATTTATTATGATATGGTTTCATGATATGATACTTAACCCTCTCTTTCTTCATTTAATTAATTCTATGACAGCTCATCAAAATTGCCTAGTTGACATGCATGATACTAGCTATGATACCCCCTTACTCTCAGCCTAGCAAAGGTGTACAGATCATTTGCGCGTCAGTTTATGAGTTTTCATCCGTTTGTTCGAGAAGCGGGGAGAAGTTTCAAATATTTCGGCCGCGAGGTGCGGCCACTGGCGTAGGCCTAGTTGGTATTTTAATTATAGAAAATTCAGATGGACTTCAGACATCATCAAAATCGATGTGTGCCTGTGGCGTGCTCTAATGACCCAGTGGAAAAAAAATTGGTAAAGTTTGGCACAAGTTTTGATGACCGCTCCTTCCAAACCGGAGCATCTCACATGAAGGATCACAGTTTTCCAAAAGGAGACGTGTCAATTCAAACTCCTGTGGCTGGTGACTTCATCGTTTGGCCTCATAAAATTTTCCACGGTACGCAATCACCATTATACCACGGGTTTGATTTTCTGGCGCATTTCAGGTATCGTTAACTATATTTAAGACATTTTTGAGATTAACGTGCATTTTGTTCATAAAAATAAAATTACAACCGGAAGGGATGAGGATCGCCGTTCGATCTAGGAGTATCCAACAGTGCAGACGTACGATCCGTGGGGTTTGGGTTCTGGCCAATCAAAAAGCACGACTCATATCATGGGCGGGGTGGCGGGGTTTGGTCGGCACACGGCTTTCATCAATGAACCGTGTGCTATTCGCATACCATATTGCATATTTTTGTTCACACATACTGTAGTGAGATCGATTGAGTGTGCTACCTCTATGATATAATAATAATAATAATAATAATAAGTTGATATTCATTGCATAAGCTGACTGCATATCAAGGTCAACATATTAACGGTTCTTACATCAACAGAAAACCGGGCATAACTCACAAATTCAGTACACGTGATAGTTCTAAATTGAACGAATTAAGTTGCAGGGTAGGCATAAAGACCAGTCTTACAGCTTAATTCCCATGTACATGGGGGAATTGGGATCATTAAGTTGACCCCGAATGAACTTGGGGTTTTTGATGATTTTACGCTTGTTCTCTGTTGCACTGGTGCGTGATCCCTTGGCTAGCAACTCATCAAATTCATCATACGTGTCTTGATCGGCAACATCGTCGACACCCAGTACCCTTCTCTTCCCATGCATCGTTAAATGGCCGTTCTTATGCAAGGGGTCTTCCCCAAAGAAAATCCGGGTAGCATCGCTGGCAAGAATGAACGGGTCTGCATGATATGCCATCGTTGTCCTGTTAACACATGTCTTCCTGTACTCATCAATCCTTACCTGACCAAGAGGGATCCATGCGCACCTGAATAATGCCACCTTAACTTTCACATAGTCAAGCTCCCAAATCTCTTTGATGGTTCCATAGTATACCCTTTTATCATCTTCATTTACAGTCATGCATTCTATTCGAACAGAGCTGTTCTGATACGAGGTCTTCTTATCACGTTCCTCAGTGTAGAGCGTGTATCCATTTAAGTCATATGCTTGGTACGTCAGCATCGTATGTGATGGCTTTTGTGCCAACCACGTAGCAATGTCATCGATGGATCCTGTGCCAAATGATTCTTCAGTCATTCGGCATAGTTCTTAGTGTGCTCCTTCATCTCCACATCTGATGAAGGCACCATTGGTAAGAATCTTTGGCGTATCTCCGCCAAGTGTTCTTCGGCATAAGCAATGAGAACAGGGCTATTAAACAGTATCGTCAAATGGGCTTTCTCTGCCAATTCTACGGGTGTAGCCATTTGCGTGCCAGCAAGGACTAGCTTACCTTTTAGCCTTCCCTCGTGGCGAGAGAGGGGAAAACCTATAGGTCTTTGTTTCATGTATTCGGTGCAAAACTCAACCACCTCCTCCGCGGTATAACCTTGTAGGATGCTTGCCTCAGGATGGTTTTGGTTCCAACAAAAGTGCTTCAGGATTCCCGTGAACCGTTCGAAGGGATACATGTTGTGAAGAAACACAGGACCACAATACTTTATCTCGTCGATAAGGTGCACAGTGAGATGGACCCTGATATCAAAGAATGACGGTGGGAAAAACATCTCTAGGTTGGACAATAATCTTGCAATATCATCTTGCATATGATCCAACTCTTCAGGTTCTACAACTTTCTACCATAGTTGGTTGAAGAAATCACAGAGGTCAATGAGTGTGTTTCTTATATCTTTGTCCATCAGATTCCTGATGGCCACCAGGAGGATTTGTGTCAACATTACGTGGAAATCATGTGACTTCATGTGTCTCAACTTCATTACCTGAGCTCACATCCACGAGACTTCTGATGTTTGCGCAGTAGGAAGAGCGTGTCTTAACTGACAACAAATAGGTGAAGAAATGTGTTGCTTCTTTTTTACTGAAATTGTAACTTTGGCGAGCTTTGATGAATTTGTCATCATGTTCTGCTTCACTCTTGCGTTGTGATTGATCAGCAAGCATATCGAGCCGTGAACCGTCACCATCCTTTCTTTTACCTTTAATCTTGAGCAGAGTACCAAGGATGCTTTCACATACATTCTTCTCTATGTGCATGACATCGATGCAGTGATGTACACGTAGAATATCCTAGTAAGGTAATTTCCAGAACACCGATTTCTTCTTAAACACTTAACCCTTGGGTGTTAGTTTCACCATCAAAGGGTGGTTCTTGCCAAGCACAACATTAATTTTTTTAGCCATGTTGTGGACCACCTCCCCTTCATAGGGTATTGGGGCTGCAGCTACCTGTGACGTACCATCAAATTCAGCTTTCATCTTTCGGTATGGGTGATTTTTCCATAAGAACCTACAATGACGCAAATACACTATTTTGTGTGAGTTGGGAAGTCTTCTGCTAGCTGTCCTATCCATGCATGTGACATACCCTACTTCTCCCCTTGTTTTCTGCCCTGATGTGTTGCCTAATGCCAGCATATCTTGAATGGTGTGCACTAGCATCGCATGTAGATCGAAAATCTCCTTTCCCTAAGCATCATAACATTTTATAGCAGGCACATCTATCCAAACTGTCAGCAGTCTTCTACCAGTAGCTGAAAGTAAATGTCGATGTCATTTCCAGGTTGCTTCGGGCCTTGGATAATCATTGACATCATAATGTATTTTTCTTCATACACAACCAAGGAGCTAGGTTATATATGCACGTACACCGCCATGTGTGTTATTGGTGCTCATATCGCCAAAATGATTCATCCCGTCAGTACAATCCCCGAGCCTTATACTTCTAGGATCCTTGGCAAAATTTTCAAACTTTTTGTCGACTAATTCCCATTGAGACCCATCTTTCGGGTGCCTCATATACCTATCCGCAACTTGCTGATCATGATGCCACCGCAACCTCTTTGCCTCTCTAGGGTTTGCAAACAAACGCCTCAACCTTGGAATTAAAGGCGTTTACCAAACAACCTTGAACGGGACTCCTGTCTTGATCTCGTCGTCCAATTTGTACTTGTCCTTTTCTCTCCTGCGCTTGTATCGTGCATTCTTGCATGTGGGACATGCACAAAAGCACCACGATACAATATACAATCATTCACAGAAGCGTGTATCTTCTGTACTTCAAGTTCCAATGGGAAAACAATTTTCTTCGCTTCATTCGTGCTTCTGGGGAGCACATTATCTTCCGGAAGAATTTCTTTCAAAAGACCTAACATCTCTGTGAAGCCCTTGTTTGATAGACCATTTGTTGCTTTTAAATCTGAGAAGCGCCAGGGTGGCACTCAACCTGGAATATTTCTTTTTGCAACTTGGATACAATTCTTTCTTGGAGTCCGCATCAATGGTTGGTAGATCCTTTTACCCAATCATATGCTTATCTCGGCCCTTGAAATATGCAATCATAGCAGCAAAATCTGGCATATCAAGATCGTCGTCATCTGCGTCGACGTCTTGGTTTTCCAGTGGGCGTTTCGGCTTTCCGGTGTTCCGTTGGTAGCTTGACGCCTGTGCCTCGATGTTAGATTCAACATCCATGTGACACTGATCGGGGTTTGGCATCTCGCTGCCCTGGGTATCTTCATCCATGACCTCCTCTTCACCGTGTCTGGTCCAACGTGTATATCCATCCATGAATCCCCTAGAGACTAAGTGCATTTGCACATCTGCAATTTCATGTGACTCTGTATTGGCACAATGAGTACATGGACAGATGATGTAATCCACATCACCAATTCTCCTCTTTGTACTTTCAGCCAAATTCATGAAATCTGTCACGCCACTGATAAAATCTGCGGTTTTCTGATTCTTCATCCATCGAGAACGTTCCATCTGCCGCACATGAATGGTAATTAAAAACAAAACAACAACATTATTACACGGATTAACTGCTGTCCTAAGATGCGTGTGTCGGCGTTCTGGGAACGGGGGTCCCCAGACTTGCCTGCCTGCGGCCTGCGGCGTGGCTCAAGTGGGGGCCCAGCATGCCCAGCCTTCATCACTCGAGCTCAAGACCTCGCGAGGGGCAAGCCTCATGCGGCATTTACATGAACCTTCCTCAGAGCACCCTCGCCAGCAGGCTCACGAGGAGGCGGAGATATCAAGGCAGGGTACCTCACAAGGGTTCCCGTGACACAAGCCATGACGACGAGATCGGGGGGCGCCACTCAAGCAAGATGTCCTCGCTTCCCTTTGGTGCAAAGGAGGCAAGCACAGGCCAAGGCATCGTGCAAAGGTTACCGCTTGGTGCAACAAGACCAAGACCAACAGAGCGGCAGGACGGAGGTCATCGTGGAGCCAGGGATTCGCCACCGTCGAGCCTTTGGCAGCCAAGACCAACTTTAGTCAGATAAGTGTACTAGATGTTCCCTTCAAATGGCCAATTATTGGCGCCCTTCCCGCTCATTATTTGGGAAGAGGCCCAGGGCCTCCCTCTATAAATAGCACTAGCCACCACGGAGAGGTCAAGACCGACGGGAGAAGGTCGAACCCACTAGAGAGAGAGAGAAGCGACTGGACTCACCCAAGCAGTCTATCGCACCAGCTCAAGAACAGCCCCTCTGTCAGGACCCTGATTCCAGGTCACATCGATCTAGCCGGTAATACCTCATATCACTTTGCGGCCTCACGCACGGTATTCCCACGGGTGTCGCCTTACCATGGCCCGGGACCGTTTGCGCCTTTTGGCTCACATATATGACAGTGTCGCTAGCATCCATATGACAGAGAACCCGGGCCGACATGGCTAGTCGTGAACCCAAAGCGGCACTAACCCATGGGGACAGGCATACATGAATCAACTTCGAGCATGTCGGTTAACAGCGTGTGAATCCGGGCTATAGCACTGGGCTAACAAGACTCCGGGAACTCGGGCTGTAGCAGGCTAGGCAGACTCGGATGTCACCAAGACATTTTCCCCAAGGGACGAACACAGAACGAGGTGAAATACATGCCGGCCGATCAAGCGCCCCGAGCGAGAGTCTTTGGGCTAGCGAGACTCGTGAACCGGCTGTAGCGGACTACTATGGCTCAAGGAAGCACTAGACTACATTTCCCCATAAGAGAGGCTGCCAAGGATAAACAACTAGATTGTCGGATCCCACACATACCAAGCATTTCAAACATACACGCATTATGCTCGATATGTGTATATACAACATGGCATCACAACATAACTCTACGACTCAAGTATTTATTCATTAGGCTCCGAGGAGCGAGATATTACAAACATGGGTCTCATGACCCAACATACAGAGCATACAAGCAACAAGCACATGCGAAAGCTTAACATGTCTGAGTACAGACATGTACAAATGAAAAAGGCTGAGAAGCCTCACTATCTACCAGATCTTGCCGAGGGCACAAGATCGTAGCTGTGGTAACAAGCTAAATGTCAAAGTCCACGCGAAACTACTAGCGAGACGGAAGTCTCTCTGCAAAAACATAAATTAAGCAAACGTGAGGACAAATGTACCCAGCAAGACTTACATCAGAACTATCTACATATGCATCGGTATCAATAAAGGGGTGGTGGGGTTTGACTGCAGCAAGCCAGCTTTGACTCAGTGGCAATCCTGAACTACGACTGCAAGTAACTCTTTTGAGGTGGCGCACACGAGTCCACATATTCACCATATCAATACACCACTATGGATCCACTCCCGTCTCCCTACGAGAACGCCATCCATAGCACTCACCCTTATCTTGCGTATTTTAGAGTATCCACTTTCACTTGTCTATGAACCTGCATGTAACCCGAAGTCCTTTACCGTGGACACGGCTATTCTAATAGATCATATTAACCTGCAGGGTGTACATCTTCACACGCCTCGCCACTTACCTCCATGTACACGACGTGTATCTCGGCAACCTTCAAGCGGAAGCTCGGCGAGGAGTCGGCCACGACCGACTAACCACACAAGTCTCACGTCCGTGTTTATCGCCTATTCGGTTCCATCCGCAAGGAGATCCGGCGGGTGTCGCCACGGCCCCAAACGATGTGAGCAGGGTTCCCAAGCCCACCTCGACGGGTGGTTCTACGCTTGTACGCCGTGCCACGGTGCCTAGTCTGTCCCTAGCCCACCTGTACCGGGTGCCACTTGGTAGACTACTAACACTACCTACAAACACCAGAAACTAGTTGCAACTCCTGGATAGAGATCAGGTTGATTAATAAGTCGAGAGAGCTTGGGCGCCGGAGCCCAATGTGTGGTAGTAACTGTTCATGGATCATAAACACGTAACTCAGTTCTCGAGGACGGCTGCAATGAGACAACCCACCATGTACTCCTACATGGCCTCTCACCGCTACCTTTACCAAATCGAGTTCACACACTTAGCTCACACACAAGAGAACATGTTCACACACCTCCGATTCATCCCGATGAATCGGACCTGACTCAACTCTAAGCAGATGCGGGCATGACAAACAAGCATGAATGAGTAGGCACAACATGGCTTAAACAACTCCTACTCATACTAGTGGGTTTCATCTATTTATGTGGAATGACAGTCATGCAGAGGATAAAGGGGTTCAGCTACCGCAGCAAGTAACAGATGAATCGTTGTTGTCCTAATGCAGTAAAAGAGAGCAGGAGCGAGAGAGTGGGATTTTATCGGAATGAACAAGGGGGTTTTGCTTGCCTGACACTTCTGAAGATAGTATAGCTCTTCATCAGTGTCATCGAACTCATCGTCGGTACATCGTCTACTGAGAAGGGACAAACACCGGCAAACATGGAAGAACACAATCAATGCAATGCACAATAATATGATGCATGAGTGTGACATGGCAATATGCTGTGGTTTGAGCTAATGCAACTGGCAACCAGATTAAATGAAGTTGGTTTGAATCCAAGATTCAAATTCAAACTCCATATGTGGATATTTAAATGCCATTTATATGATTTATGCTAAACAGGAGCTATGAGTTGTTCTAACATGCATGAAAACAGTACAGATGGATAGATTGGATTTTTCTGATCATTTTTCATATATAAATTATTTCATTCTGAGCTACGGTTGATTTTATATGATTTTTAGAAGTTTTGGCTATTTTCTGGAATTTCCTGAAAAGAATAATTCCAGTTAATAAATTCTCGTGTCAAGATTACGTCATGCTCAAGTCAGCGAGGTCAACGGGTCGGTCCAAGTCAAACCTGACCAGTGGGACCCATATGTCAGTGTCTAACCTAACTAATCTAATTTAGTTAGCGTTAATCTAACACTAATCTAGTTTAGTTAGTGGGCTGGGGCCCACATGTCAGTATCAGTAGGCTAATTAAGTTTAATTAACATTTAACTACAATTAGCAGGGGCCTGGGCCCACTTGTCAGGCCGGCGGGGTCAAGGCAGTCAAACCCGTCGGCGTTTAGCTGCCGGTGAGGCCGAACGCGGCGGAGGGCTCGGGATCTGCGCTCTGGCGTCCATCCGGCAGTGGAGACCATCTCCAAAGAGATGGTGCTCGCAAGCATCCATCAAGGGCGGGGAGGAGCCTGGAGGCCAGAGCTTCGCCGTGAGAGCTGCATGGCGGCGGCCGGAGTTCGGCGAGGAGGGGAGAAGGGGCTACGGTGCACGGCAGGGCTACGGGCATTGGCGTTGGCCTGCTGGGAGGCAGCTGAGCGTGTTGACGTGTGCGGGCGTGAGCTATGGCAGCTAGCGCGACGGCGGCGACATGGACGGAGGCGAGGAGCTACGGCCATGGCGGGGGAAGGGAGCTACGATGCGAGAACAGAGAAATGGAGAGAGGGGGACGGAGCAGAAGCTCACAGCGGACGCGACGGGCTTGTCAGCGAGCTCGGGGACGTGCTGAAGACGGCAGGGCGGTGAAGACGATCTGTGGCGACCGGAGATGAAGATGATGACGGCGACGGCTCCACGGGGCGCTCCGGCTTGCATGGCCCGGCGGAGAGCTTCAGGGTGAGGAGGCGGAGCTCCTGCGCGTGTCAGAGAGGCGATGGCGAGGCGGTGGCTACGGCAACGGCGTGCAGCGGCGACGGTGGTGCTCGGGCGGTCGCGCAGGAGAGAACCAGGGGAGGAGGGAGAGCGAGGGAGAGGGAGAGAGATGCGGGGCGGTGCGTGGTGTCGTCCGGGACGGCCAGAGCATCCGTGGGAGAGACCAGGCAGGCAGGTTGCGTGGCGCCCATGCACGCGGGCGGCGAGCACGTGCCTCTTGTCCTCCTGGCGCCAGGAGGACGACGACTAGCACGCCACTGGTCGGCTGGGCGGCTGTTAGCCACTTGGGCGAGCCAGGCTGCCTGATGACAGGCTGCACAGGAGGTAGGTGCAGTGGCGTTTTTTCAGTTTTGTTTCTGTTTTCTATTTTTCTGAAATTTGTTTTGATTTAATAAAATACTAAATCATTTTATTTTCTTATGCCAATTTTTGTAGGAGATAGTGGTATTATTGCAGTGCTCCTCAACAAATGGCATAATTTTTGGACATATATTATATATAACACACACACACACACACACACACACACACACACACACACACACACACACACATATATATATATATATATATATATATATATATATATATCCAATGCAAATAATTATGCATTAATTCCAAATGCCCAAAATAAATACTTATGAGCTCCTAAAAATATTGGTTTGATTTTTTATATCTGTCCAATATTTCTAGAGAGCAACATGAGCATTTTCTTGGACCTTTTTGGAGCAATTTTTATCTAGGTCATTTCCAGAAATGATTTTGAGGGTTTCACAAATCCCCATTTCAAAGTTTAAATGGAATTTAAACATGATGCACACATGACTAGCTAGCCTCGAGCATACCAGAACTATGGATGTGACAGCTCACCCCTACTAAACAAGAATCTCGTCCCGAGATTGAAGTCATGAGGTAAGAAGTCAGAGGGGTCACAAGCTAACACGATCTTCACGATCCAACTGTCCTTCTCAAGATGTTGATTCATTGCTTCATATTGATCTAGACGTCTTTGCTTTCTAGATCTTCATCCAACTCGATGACGTTAGAAAGAAACTCTATCAGAAAGGATCATTGAAACTCTCCATACCAAAGCTAAAGCAATTCACAACGATCGCTTGAAAGGGTTCGGGAAATGGCATACTCAGTTCGGAAAGGAAACTATGGTTATAGAACAACTCGGCAAACGGAAGGCACATTCCAATTGATACCGAGGATATAACCTAGTGACTGAGTGTGCTCTCAAGAACTTGAGCATTTCCATAGTCATCAAGGTTTTACCAACATCTGTGCCGAGGATCCTGGCAACACAGCTTACTACCATGATGAATAGTGATGGATGATGCGGATACAAAGGAAGATAACACCTTCTCAGACTTCCCCTGAGCGAGGCCAAGAGAACGAAATCTGGATGATCGACCGAGAGACATTTAGCATTCCGCTTCCAATGTTCTCCCGGATGTTCTAGCTACCACGATCATGCTTAAACGCATCGACATGGCCATCAAGCAAAGGTCGGACTTCGGGAGCACAAAAATCCATAAGGAACAACTTGTGGAATAAGTCATACCAAATCCTCATGGAGAAGGGTTGAATTGCTTGTTCAAGATACTACAATAATATATCTTCCGGCTAGGTGTATCGGCCAGAACATCAACCTCGTCGGGACCTACATCATAGTTCTTGGAAATGTTCCAGCCATCATATCTGCCTGAGATTCAGATCTGGCTGGTAACAGGATTTTTCAGACAACATGTCCAGAAAAGAAAAGGTTGCAACACAAGTCGACGAGATAACGTTGCGAGAATCTCGGGAGATGAACTATGATAGCAAGCTCCAAAACATGAGCTGGTTCTGCTACACATATGTGAACATGTTGTCCAAGACAAGCAGGACCACAGAGTAGTCTTACAATAAAACACTACCAAAGTTCAGGTGAGGAACCATCATTGTGGATCACGAAGTCCTTGCATAAATCATGATTAGCTCTTAAGAAGGAACTTCTTCTCCTTGAACAAATCAATCAGTGGCTTGGTGTGCTAGGGAATACGTATGGAGTGGAGGTAATTAATCTACCAAACCATAGAATACTTCGCACGTATGCATGACTGATTTGGGATGATTCCAGAGGAAACAAAACAAACCTTTCTCAAATTCATGGCGACAACTTACACCTGCACGTGAACTTGGAGAAAGTCACTTCTTTCACCAAACATATACTTCATGGACGGGGCATGAAGAAAATGCTTACACAAGTTTCCAACACTAGCTCAATGTTTAACATGAATCATGGAGGAGACAAGATGCTGCTGTTGGGCTCAACAACAACTCATCGGAATTTCCATATCACTGGACTCCCACCATTATGTGAACAATGTGTTAGTATTGGTCAGACCAAAAGATGTAATGGTGTATGCTCGAGGGATCAACCACGAGTAAGACCACATTACGAACATCATTGGTACTGATTTGATTTGACGATAGCCCACACTCAAATCAAAGGATTGATAAGACAATAGGTCCAACAACTGATCACAGGGACCAATCGATGAAGATATCATCTTTCTTCAACACACACTACACAAGAATATCCCTTTGGAACGAACTAAGTTAGGAAAGCTTTTATCTTCCAACTCTCCAAGCTGTTGTTTAGCTTAACCAACTAGCTCAGGGGTATCCTACACAGATTCTTGGAGAAAGGATGGTTTACAAGGAAACCAACATGATCACGAAATCAACATAGCGGTCAAGTGACGACCTGGTGATACTTCCGAGAAGATGTTCGGAAAATCACGAACCACCAATATGTTACTATGCTCAAGAACATTCTTGCTTTTCAGGGCAAGACGATATGATCAAAAGAGCGAAGGATTGGCACAATCCTAACTCATTGATCGAAGAGTGCACCGGAAATAAGGACTAGGTGGCACGATCAACCTTAGGGTGATGATTCAATAATCAACATGCTAAGAATGAGAATATTGTCCATGAACTACCAAGCAACACGGTTGCTAGGAGTATAAATTTCACACATCATGGTTCACTTGTCGGCATTCCGGTTGCAACAACACGGGACCGAGGAATGAACGATGATGGCGAGAGTATCACTGCATCAAGAATTCATAGGAGAAGGTGCAATTCTCATGATGTTCCTGACATAAAGTGGGTAATACTTCAGGATAGAACAGAATCAAAAGCTTGATTGCATTTGATCTGCGGATTACAACTGCTTTGACCCAATCCTGGATATGGATGAGGTACTGGAGTTTGTTTCTCCCAGTCATTCCAGAATAGAATGGCTTGACAGACTACAAGAATAATAGGCATCGATGACGAATGCACGACTACTCCTGACTATCAATTGACACACGGGGGTCAGAATACAACTAAGGAGGAACAACTCGAGGAACATATAACTTTTCGAGTTGTGGAGGCATGGATTAGTATGTCGAGCAAAGTTCAACATTTCTTCCGGATAACCCATGCGGAGAAGGTAGAACTGGTAGAGTCACAATATAGAATGGGGAACTCATCGAGAGTACTCTTGTTGTGACCTTTTGGTTCAAAGAAACTCCTGCCAAGCATGGTTCATGGTATTGGGAAGAATGAGATACCACGGACCTCGAGGACTGTCGCAAGGTTAGTGATATCCTAAAGGAACTAGCAAATACTAACAACATGAAGTAGGGTGTAACATCCCAAATTTCCTATTTGGAATGTTTTACAATTATAGCTAAGCATCTAATGCATCCTGTTTGAATTTGAATGCCATTTGAAGTTTCAGGAGAGTTTTGAGTTTTCATATTTGAAGTCAAACTTGGCAAGTGGGAATCATTTCAAAAACTATGCCTGATGAATACTTGATCAAAAGTATGAGAGGAGTAAACATGACACTCCAAAAATATCAGAGGAAAACCTTGCCAAAAGTTTTGAATTCAAACCTGAGATTTATTTGAATTTGAAAAAAATGGAATTTTATAAAGTTTGGATTTTGCCTTTGGAAAAATGTTCAAATGGTAGGGAATATTCCCCTGATCATTTTGGTATATATATGTCCTATATAAAATATTTATATTTTAAAAGATATCTCTGTTTTTGTTTTATTTAAAAAAAAAAAACCCAGCGCCACCAGCCCCTCTGCCCAGCCAAGCCACCGGCCACCGACCGAGCTGCCCACCAGCGCCCAGAGGCTACCAATGAGCCAACCGAGCCGGCCTCACCACCCCCTTGCTCGAACCTGCTTGGCTCGGCCAACCGCCGCGCCCGCCTCTCTCTCTCTCTCTCGCAGTGGACCCCGCCCGTCTTCAACCCCGCCCCACGCCACGCGCCCGCCGATCGCTGGATCCCGCGAGATCCGGATGCCGATCCCCCGATCGCCTTCCTTGCCCGACGAGGCCCCGCCTATAAGCCCCCCCCTTTTGCACCCCATTCCCCCTTACCCCTCGCCGAGCCCTCCTACTCTCTCACGCCGTCGCCGAGCCGAACCTCCCGCCGCCGCCATTTCCATCGCCGTCGCCGCCCTAGCCCCTCCCGACCCCCACCGACCCCACCAGACGCCTCCCGAGCTCGTCTCTTTCCGCCAAGCCACTCCGCCGACTCCCGACGACCGGAGAGGCCAAAGCACTCGCCGCGCCGCCGCCGTCGAGCCGGTGAGTCACCGGAGATCACCTCCCCCGTCCGATTCATCCTCTACGGCGTAGATTAGATCACCCCGAAGGGGTATTCTTTTTAATAAAAACCGCCCGGTTCGACCGGTTTAGTTCCGGTCTATTTTAAGTTAGGTTTTATTTTATTTAGCCGGCCCGACTTGTTTAACCCTAGGCCCGTTTAGTTTATATTACGCTCAGTGCGTAGTTTAGGCCCATTAGGCCCTTTTTCATTTATTTTTGTTTTCTGTTTTAACAGAATAGTTTCTGTTTTGAAAAATTCATATCTTTTATTCTGTTTATTATTTTTAGGTGATTCTTTTTTTGTTGGGTTGCAAATTTTCTATAGTTTCTGCAGAGTATATATTTAGCTATGTTAAAATTAATTAAAATTGCTTTAATTTAGTTTTAGTCAGAATAGTAAATCTGTTATAACATGAGTTAGAAAAATTATTTTTATATGATTCTTTTTGTCCCAACTTTATTTTGACATTGCCAAACCATAGGAATTTATTTGGGTATTTTAGGATTAATAAAAAAATAGTTTTAAGCAGAATCTTGTTAATCCTAATTAATTAACTAGCTACTGTTTTCCTATTATTTTAATTAGTAAATAAATTTATTTTTAACATGTGATTGATTATTCTAGGATAGTTTCTGTCACTTTATAGGATGAACTTTTATTTATAATAAATAAAAGTTTTATTTTATTTTCTTAATAAAATTGAATTAGGCCTAATAGGAGTTTCATAATAGATTTTAATTAATTCTTTTTACTCCTAGTTGCTTAATGAAATCTTTTCTGTTAAGTTAACATAAAACCATGATTAGGTTATGTTGAGAAAATTTTTGTTATATAAAACTATTCTAGTTGTTGTTTGAAGTAGGAAACTTGAGTTGGTTTTCTTTGAGTTTTCCCTTGGGTTTTGATTTGGTTGTTTTGGTGTGTTATGTTGCTATTGTTATGCTATTGTATTATGTGATCCTATGCTATATACTTATTGTGATCATTGTTTGTCTCGGTAGAGTTTCCGGAGTGCGAAGCTTGCTTCTACGAATCTTTAGCTTACGAGGATCATCAGCAAGGCAAGTTTTGATCATGTTATATTCTATACCTATGTTTTTGTGCATTAGAAATTGTCACCACCCCACCATGCATGCAGTAGTTGAGATTTTTGAAGTTATTAATCTTGAGTAGTATCATGTGGTAGGATGAACCAATCCCCTTGTTACCATGACCCCCGGGACGAAGTAGTTTACTTTGCTATGCTCGTAGACGGGTTTTGGTTGAGTGAAATCCATAAGCAAGATGTGAGAGTCAATGATGATGACAACCCCATGAACTACAAGAATCAAGATGGACTTGAATTCACTCTTGGGTGGAGGGCGGTTGTGACGGCACCACTGGAGAACCCAAGGGTTGGCGGGATGCATGGAGAAGTGCCATGACATCTTGCGGAAAGCTTCACCCAGCCACGAAGAGACGGATGGATGCCCCATGACCGAAGCTTACTTGCAGCCGCAAGCCATTATGGGCTCGCTGGGTTAACCCTAGTAGTGACGCTGGCTAGACGGTACTACGAGATGTAGAAGAAACGGTAGGATTGGATGGGTACGGCGGTAGCTGAAGAACTCTTTGGAAGACCCTGTTTCATTCGTCCGTCTTCAAACACCATGAAGTGTGAAGACTTAAAAGGAGGAATGATTCTTGCGGAAAAGTCATAAACCTCTGCAGAGTTAAAGATCTAATCGATTAGCCGTGTCCCGATTCACGGACAATTTGAGCCTCTGGAACTTGGAAGTATTCGAAATCTCAACACTAAAACTAATGAATTAATTTGAGGGTTTATGACTTAATAATTTGGGAATGAGATTTTGGTTGGCGGAACCATCTCGATAACTACCAACAATTTGTAGTAATTTTGCAAGCAAGTCCACCGTAGTAGGAGAAAATTGGCTTTTAGCAAAATGATGAAACTTAGAGCCCCACAGCCAAAATGCATATAGTGTTAGTAACTTTATTATTGTTATTCTTCATGACTTGCCGCTTATTCAAAAGGCTGACCTACATGGCTGCAACATCTTATGTTGCGGTATATTCCGATCAGGGTGAGGCTACGCTCCGCTTGGCGATTGCCCTTTGAGTCGGATGGAGTCGCTTTACTTCTACGCTTCCGCAGCATTAGTAGTTTATTCTCATGAGTTGGCCTTGAGCCAAATTTATTCTCTTGTAATAAAGACTCTATATGAGAATCGTGTAATAATATTCAGGTGTGATTGAACTTTGATTACTTCATCAATGTCTTGTGAGTACCAAAGCATGATCTTGGGATGGCACAGAATACGTAGATTTGACCGATTTTGGGTCGGTCGCTCATGAGATGGTATCGAGCACACGCGACCGTGAGGATCGTAACCCCTAGGATCGGAAAGCCATAGCAGAGACCATTTACTTTATATCCTTATCATTCCGTAATTCTCCCCTGTTCATTTCTAACTCCTCTCCGATTTTCAACATTCTAGATGGCCCTCGAGTTCACCCCAGTTTTGCTACCGGAGTTTTGCCAGCCCGACGAGACGATGCCCTTCGGAAGGAAGCTGGTCCAGATGGTGAAGAAGCTGAAGATAGCTCTGCCCTCGATCACCGGGAAGCCAACCAATGCACTTCCGACGGACACCCGCTACAGGATTGAAGTGCATATCCCAGGGAGAACCTTCGGAGGACACACGGAGCCTATTGACTTTGAGTTCACCGACTTCAACTGAATCATCGGAAGGGACATGGCGATCTATCGAGCACTTGGACATATCCGAGAGGAGTACAGGGCCGAGCTCGATCCCTCGACCCTCGCCATGGTTTCTCGCGAGCAAGGAATGGAGATATCATCCGTACCATGGAGGACGACTCCATCTCTCTTACATCCAGACTTGGAGTGTCTCCTCGAAGCGGGATATTCGGACTCGCGTAACTTCGAAGGCACATAGGAGGCTTTTGTTCCGTGAACTGGGCTGGAGGAGAAGGCACACGCAGACTTCCTTAACCATGAGGAAGAAGTCGCGGACTTCATGGAGACAATCGGCGACCAAGATGAAGCTTGCCGCGATAGAGGAAAAGATGGACTTGGGAGAGGATCTTTTTCCGAGTGGAGATGATGGACCCTCGTGAGTAATGATCAGGACTATGAAGGGAGTTCCACTGGAGGAAGCCGCAAGAGGAGGCGCCACAACAGAGGACATCACACCAGAGGACGCAAGGATTATTGATGAAGACTTTTTAGTCGACCACCATGTTATTTTTACTTTTTCGTCGATCAGTTAGGCCGATATTTCCGATTAGACATGAGCTTTTGTAATCGAGATTGAACCATGTTTGAGTGGAATGAATAAATGATTGGTGTGTTTATGATTGTGCATCCATATGGGTAGTGTTATTTCTCATAGACCATTGTTCTATTCTAATTTTCTCATCCACTCCAAAACACGGATGCCTCCGAGACGTGACACGGTTTTCCGCCAGAGCTCACCCACCGCTGCTCCGGCAGCAGAATGCCTTATGCAGCTTCTCATCCGAATCGAACAACAACACCAACAATCCACCGCCACCACCCCATGGACAACTTGCCTCGATTCACGAGGCTGAATCCGCCATGTTCTCTAGTAGCACCGAGCCGATTGTGGTGATGATTGGCTCCGCAAAGTCGGAAGAGAGCTAATCACCTGGATGCACCGATGCAGAGAAGGTGCGCTTTGCACAAGATCAACTTGATGGACCTGCAGCTTCTTGGTGGGAGAACTACACCTCCACTTATCTCATTGGTGCCATCACATGGGATCAGTTCCAGCAGCCTTCCGCACCGCTTATGTCTCACTGGAGCCATGAGTGCAAGAAGCGTGAGTTCCGCAACTTACGCCAGGGAACCGTCTTGTGGCGCGATGACGTGGATGAATTCAGCAAGCTAGCCCGCTATGCCCCTGATGATGTGGCCATAGATGCCGCAAAACAGGAGAAATTTCTTGAGGGACTCAATGATGAGCTGAGTATGCAGCTTATTGTGGCTACCTTCAACAACTACCGGAGCTGGTAGACAAGGCCACCATCCTTGAAGGCAAGCAGCAGCAGATTGAAAGCATAGCGGAAGTACAGCCAGGGAAGCACAACTCAGGAGCTCAGTGAAGCCCGTTATGCACCATACTCGGGAGGGCACACCCATCATAACCATGGAGGTCATAACCATGGAGGAAATGGGAACAACCGCAACCAGGACAACAAGTCGGGCCATGGCAATGGCAATGGAAGCAGTAATGGCAATCAGCATCGTTCGCCCGGCTCGAAGGATCTGAGCCACATCACCGCTTCAAGTGCCGGAAGACAGGCACTATGCCACCGACTGCCGGAGGCCAAGCGGAGAATGGAAAGCGGCAATGGAGGCTCGGCGAAGAAGCCCAATCCGTTCCCTCGTGCTCGGTGAACCACATTGGCGTGGAGGGCGTCTATGATCAGCTAGACACTTGTGGTTGGTAAGTTTTATTGAATTTACGTTCAGTTTGGCACTCTTTGATTACGGTGCAACGCATTCATTCATATCAAGGGTAGTTGTGGAAAAATACGGGTTGCCCACTAAAACCCTTAGAAGCCCCCTTCGCGTCGGTTCGCAGAGGAGAAATGATGGCAGGTTTAGGCTGTCATGCAACCCTCAACATCGGGAACCATAAATTTCCCAGACCTCATAGTGTTGGAAACCTGGACCTTGGATGTAATCCTAGGCATGGATTAGTTGAAGAAGTTGAAGGAAACATAGGCGTGCCCAAAGTCTATTCTCGCTCACCACCGGAGCAGAAGAGGATCAAGTATGTAGCCAGGCACAGCCAGATGAAGAATCAGGTGCATTCCCTCACGGGAGTTGTTCAGGAGGAAGTGCCAGTAGTGCAAGACTTTCCCGATGTGTTTCCGGAGGAATTACCAGGAATGCCACCGGACAGGGACATTGAGTTTCTGATTGAGTTATTGCCCGGCACAGCCCCAATATCCAAGAGACCTTATCGGATGCCACCGAATGAGTTGAAAGAGATCAAGGATCAAATTAATGAGTTATTGGAGAAAGGATATATTCGCCAAGCTCATCACCTTGGGGAGCCCCAGTTCTTTTGGTAGAGAAGAAGGATGGAAGCTTGAGGATGGTTGTGGATTATCGTGCATTGAACGAAGTAACCATCAAGAACAAGTACCCTCTGCCGATGATTAATGATCTGTTTGATCAGCTAGTTGGAGCCAAGGTATTCTCTAAGATCGATCTTGATCGGGTATCATCGATTGAAGATCCATGAAAAGGATATACCCAAAACAGCATTCACTACCAGGTATGGTTTATATGAGTATACCGTCATGTCATTTGGATTGACTAATGCTCCCGCATACTTCATGAAGTTGATGAACAAGGTGTTTATGGAATATCTGGACAAGTTTGTCGTGGTGTTCATCGATGATATATTGATTTTCTCAAGAGCGAGGAAGAGCATAAGGAACATTTCGTCTAGTTCGGAGAAACTTCGAGAACATCGATTGTATGCCAAGTTCAGCAAATGTGAATTTTGGCTGAAGGAAGTTGGATTCCTCGGACATGTTATTTCAGGAGAAGGAATAGCAGTTGATCCCGCCAAGGTTGAATCGATCACCGATTGGCGCCACCCACCTCGATCAAGGAGATCCGCAGTTTCTCGGACTCGCAGGATATTATTGGAGGTTCATTGAGAACTTCTCGAAGATTGCCAAGCCCATGACTGAGCTGTTGAAGAAGGAAGCCAAGTATGTTTGGACCGAGGAATGTGAAGCCAGTTTTCAGGAATTGAAGAAACGGTTGGTTACAGCCCCAGTGTTGATTTTGCCAGACATACACAAGGAATACCAGGTTTATTGTGACGCTTCTCGTCAAGGACTCGGAGGAGTACTAATGCAGGAAGGAAAAGTTGTAGCTTATGCCTCCAGACAGCTACGACCTCACGAGATGAATTATGCCACACATGATTTGGAGTTAGCAGCCGTGGTGTATGCACTCAAGACCTGGAGACATTTCCTCATCGGAAACCGTTGTGATGTTTACACCGACCACAAGAGCTTGAAGTATATTTTCACGCAGAAGGAGTTGAACCTCAGGCAGAGGAGATGGCTAGAGTTGATAAAGGACTATGACATGAGATTGCATTACCACCCAGGGAAAGCAAATGTTGTAGCAGATGCTTTGAGCCGTAAGAGTTATGTGAATACTCTTACAGCAGGAGGATTACCCAGAGTTAGTCGATGACCTCGAAATCTCCGATCGGGATAGTTCCAGAGGATTTGTTGCAACTCTGAAGTACAGTCCACTTTGGCGAAAGGATTCGTGAAGCCCAGAAGTCGGACAAGGAAATTGATGAGATAAAGCAAAAGATGAATGAAGGAAAAGCTAAAGGGTTTCGTAAGGATGAACACGGAACTATATGGTTCGAGGATCGTATTTATGTGCCCAATGATCCCGAACTCAGGAAGTTAATTCTTCAGGAGGCTCATGATTCACCGTACTCGATTCACCCCGGTAACACCAAGATGTACCTGGATTTGAAGGAAAGTTTCTGGTGGACGGTATGAAGAAGGATATTGCCGAGTACGTAGCGATGTCGATGTTTGTCAACGAGTAAAGGCAGAACATCGAAGCCAGCAGGTTACTTCAACCTTTGCGATTCCAGATTGGAAATGGGAGAAACTTGGAATGGATTTCATCACAGATTACCCAGACCCGTTCAGGTTATGATTCTATCTGGGTAGTGGTTGATCGTTTGACCAAGGTAGCTCACTTCATTTCCGTGAAGACTACCTATACCAGTGCTAAGTTGGCCAAGATATACATGACCAGGATCGTATGTCTGCATGGAGTTCCGAGGAGTATCGTGTCGATAGAGGAACACAATTTACCTCAAAGTTTTGGAATCGCTTTGCATGAAACTTTGGGTGCGAGGCTGGAGTTGATGACAGCTTTTCATCCATGACAGATGATGGACAGACCGAGAGAGTCAACCAGATTACGGAGGACATGTTGAGAGCTTGTGTGCTAGACTATGGGTCTAGCTGGGATGATAATTTTCCGTCGCAGAGTTCTCATACAACAACAGATTATCAATCCGGTTTGAAGATGGCCCCTTCAAGCTCTATCACGGAAGGAGGTGCGAGAACACCATTGCTGTGGGATAGTGTTGGAGATCGATCACTTTTGGTTCCGATCTTATCAGGATTCGAAGAGAAAGTCAAGCTGATTCGAGACAGACTCAAGATAGCACAATCGAGACGAGAAAAGTTATGCGACAAGAAGGCGCAAGGAAGTAACATACGAAGTGGGAGACCGAGCATATCTTCGTGTGTCTCCACTTCGTGGAATCAGGAGGTTTGGTGTCAAAGGGAAGTTAGCACCCCGATTCATTGGCCCCTACAAAATCCTCGAACATCGTGGAGTAGTTGCTTACAAGTTGGAACTGCGGAAGGATTGTCCGGAGTTCATGATGTCTTCCATGTTTCTCACCAAGAAGTGTCATGCCGACATGGCCGATGTTCCGTTGAGAGACACAAGGTGCCCCTAGAGGCCATACAGACAGACGGTGATCTGACCTACAAGGAGAAACCCGTCCAAATTCTCGAGATCTGCGAGCAGAGTCACCCGCCGCAAGGTCATCAAATTTTGCAAGGTGCTGTGGAGTCACCACACCGAGGAAGAAGCCACACAGGAGCCTTGAAGACCTTCTTGAGACCACCCGCACCTATTTGCTAGCCAACCCGAATCTCGAGGGCGAGATTCATCTTAAGGTGGTAGGTTTGTAACATCCCAAATTTCCTATTTGGAATGTTTTACAATTATAGCTAAGCATCTAATGCATCCTGTTTGAATTTGAATGCCATTTGAAGTTTCAGAGAGTTTTGAGTTTTCATATTTGAAGTCAAACTTGGCAAGTGGGAATCATTTCAAAAACTATGCCTGATGAATACTTGATCAAAAGTATGAGAG
>JAHIAM010005049.1:0-40244 GCA_021605205.1 Aegilops longissima | reverse complement strand
TACCACAGTTGTACTACTACTACTACTACTACTACTACTACTAGTAGGAACATGAGTACTCCAGATTGTATAGCGGAAATAGGTCTCCCGTGCTAGCATGCATGTTCACTTCATCGCTCGTATCATCCATATTATGCAGAACCAAATTTCGCATGCCCAATCAACGCCTGTCATGATGCATGAAGTGGCCGTTCTGGTGCATCAAGGACGGCATGCAAATCTTTCCACACTTGAGAAGAGGAAAATGGAAAGGTAGAACGCGGCAGCAGAGGAAGAGAACACTGCTAACGAGGCGGGAGGATCGAAAGGAAGTTAATGCTCACGCCTAAAGGTTTTGGGAAAACCTGATTTTCATAAGGTGACTTATACTCACCTAAACGGAGGAGTATTCTTAACCGTGAGAATGTTGTGTCTCCCACTCACGCCTCAAAAAAAAAGCTACTACACATTTTTTTATCTGTTTGCATAGGTCCCACCTATCAAGAAGGATGGGCACGTACACGAACAGTACGACTCCTCGCCTACCAAGATAGCCCTTTCATTTAGCCTACCTAGCCGCCTAATCAACTTCCTCGCATGCCACTTCTCCCATTTACTTCTCCATCGAACCGATTCGCTGCTTTCTTCACCTCCCCTTCGCCTTCATTTGCATCCAAACCCCACTGTGTTCACATTGTTTTAACCTCTTTAAATAATCATCTACTACTTCGTTAGACTAGCCATCTAATCCTAATTCTCCAAACCATAGCCCTCCGCTCCAGCGGTTCCAAATGGCGAAAGAGATCGAGATGCAGGTTTTAGCGCCCAACATGTCCTCGTCGAAGGCTCGACGCGCATAGTTGCCACCATCACCGCTCCACCCAAGGGTTGTTCGGCAAGGATCAACAATGTATCCAACTCCTCAAAAGGTAGAGACGAGGGTCATCGGTCTCGACGCAGTACACGGAGCATGCCCCTGGAAGATCCAGCCAGCCGCCGCCCTTCACCAGGCCTCAAGATGATGTTTTGGTGTACCACATCATACATTCGCCTCCATACCAGGTGAGCTTCACGATTTCTTGTCTCAGGAGGACATATACTTCTATGGGGCAGCCATCAAGGGGACAAATGTAGTCGAGCCGCATAACCTTGATTTGAAAAGCATCGCTGACCTACAAACCAGAATCAAAATTCATGTAGAAGATTGTGCTAAATGACACCATCCCTGTTCGACGTAGCAAATTTTGTGCTCGGTACAAATCTTCGTAAGGGTGACTTAGACGGTGGCATTAAGGTTGTCCGGATGGGATAATTATCCCTTGACATACGAAGCGGATAAAATATGCTGCCCTCGATGCCCGTGGTGAGTTTGGAGATAGCTGTATGGTCCAAAGAGCTTGTTGCAAGCCGTCTCCCACAGAGAGAAAAAAGAAGAAGAAGAAGAAGAAGAAGAAGAAGAAGAAGAAGAAGAAGAAGAAGAAGAAGAAGAAGAAGAAGAAGAAGAAGAAGAAGAAGAAGAAGAAGAAGAAGAAGAAGAAGAAGAAGAAGAAGAAGAAGAAGAAGAAGAAGAAGAAGAAGAAGAAGAAGAAGAAGAAGAAGAAGAAGAAGAAGAAGAAGAAGAAGAAGAAGAAGAAGAAGAAGAAGAAGAAGAAGAAGAAGAAGAAGAAGAAGAAGAAGAAGAAGAAGAAGAAGAAGAAGAAGAAGAAGAAGAAGAAGAAGAAGAAGAAGAAGAAGAAGAAGAAGAACAAGAAGAACAACAAGAAGAAGAAGAACGCTGCACCAGCAGGAGGGCATTATGGATGGATGAACTATTTCCTCTCCTGTGAAAAAATTATTCCCTCTCGGTGTATATTGATATAGATGGACTATTTCGATGGTGTGCATGTCTTTGAACAGAGTAGTAGCGTGAGTCCGCTTTACTATAAGGAACTATTTATCCGATATATAGCTTTCGCTACTCCTTCCAAAGGATCGGTATGCAGGCATGTGTCCGTGAGACATGACAGCTTGTCCATGGAAGTTCAACTACGGAGACCATCATGTTTCATCTCGCGATTCCCACGATGCCTCTCCAACCCACGGCACCACACCCCCAACGCGCCTCACCCTCTCGGCCGCACCGCCTCCGCCTTTGTGTGCATGACATGTGGGCCACCTAAAATGCGGCGAGCATCAAGTTTCTACCACAGCAACCCGCGATTCCCACGACGCCGAACACATGAAACCACATCGCCCCCGACTGCGGCTCACCCCTCTTGGCCCCATCGCCCTCTCGCTGGAGCATTACATGTGGACCAGTCACCCATCGGGTCCACATGTTATTGACTCAAAGGTGGGTGTAGTAGCGCTCAAGCTCATTCCGACGGTCCCGAGAGGGAAATGTAACTCTGGCGCCAGGCTTATGGTGCTCTCAAGAGCACTAACTCATGCCAAATTCAAGATTTGTTTCTTTACTATACATGCACGCAACGATTTAATGGACATTGTAATCTCAACATGTCATGGGGAGCTCTAAATTTGAATTTGAAACTTATAAAACAAAAAGATTCAAAACAAATAAACTGGGAGAGAGGGAGTATATCATAGGATGTGTCCCATACAAAATAAGTCCCTTGGTTTGTCACCGCTGAAGATGCGGTTAGAAAGGAGCACAGCGCCTTCCTACTCAGACGGGCAACAAATCGGTCATAGACAAAGATGGTCCGCCTTTGACCGCCATGTGCAAGGTTCGTGCTATCTTTTATTCAATCTCACCATGGTTCCATCGCATTCAATTCATGCGGTGGCCCGTTGCATGGCTGATCCCAATGTTGGACAAAGGTTCTACGGAACGGTGTCACCGTTGTAAATGTTGTGTAAATTGATGTTGGTACCCTCCCGCATATATACAAGCCAATCTCCACTGCACCGAGCCTAGCCTCAGAAACAAGGGCAGGGGGAGAATTAGGAAATGGGCACGAAGTAGTCTTTAGAATGCATTTACTACGTGATCAAACTCATCTTACCTGCTCATCGGAGGAAACCGAGTGCCCCTCAACGCCGGCATCTCAAGGCGCCAACTTGCAACTATGGCCACGCCGCTACCGAGAGACCACCAAGGAAACATCCTCGTATGCTCCACGGAACATCAAGATGCATTTGTATGAGTAGTTTATCTTGTGAGAGAAAAGGATGAACGAGGGAAGGCCTCTAGAGATAGAGATGGACACTACTACTACCAATGTGTCGGGTCTGCATGCGTTGCAATGGATCCAAACTAGTACTAGAATAATACTTGTTCACGTGTTTGAAATATAAACACTCTAGTTTTGATATACATGTGTCGCCAGACACAACAGCTTGTCCATGGAAGTTGAACCACGGCGACCATCATGTTTCTTGTTTCTACCATCGCCCCACCCACACGCCGATTCCCACGACGCCGCTTCCAACCCATGGCACGACATCCCCGACGTGGACATGGATCCTCCGACGTGGCTATCACCGCTTGCTTCCGCTTTTCCTTTTTCGCTGACAGTGGGACCCACGCTTATGGGTCCCACATGTTAGTGACAAATGGTAGGATTGCTCGTGCCCTCATCCCTCTCGCCCCACCGCCTTCCGCTTTTGTGTGCATGACATGCGGCCAGCTGAATCAGGCGTGACCATCAACTTTCTACCACGCACACACCCGATTGACGCGTTTGCCTGCTCCGCTCACGCGGCTCGATCCGCATCTCCGCACCATCGAATTTTCATCCAGCGGTCTGTGACACATTTCGTCCCGCATCAATCCTCACCGGAGTACTTATGTACTACAGTAGTACCCGCCGGTGGCCATCTACGCTGTCAGAACGCCTCGACGCCTAGCTGTGGTACCTCGCCACGGCCACGCCACCACCGCTGGTTCATATCGAACAAGTGAGTCGCGAACCACGCCACCACCATGAGAATGACATGGGGGCAGCCGATTTAAGGCCCGCATGTCATTGACTCATAGGCCAGGCACTAAGTTGATCAAGTTCGGTCCCGTGGGCCCCGAGAGGGAAATGTAACTCCTGTGGTAGGCCTTGTGGTGCTCCCGCAGTACGAGCTCCTGCCAAAACTGGATTTGTTTCTTACTACTACCAACTAGTACTAGTAAGGTACATGTGCATTGCATGCATGAGATTTTGGTGGTTTGTGCATTATGCTCCTACATGTGGAGTTTTCTGGATTCTAACATGTGGCAAAATCTGGTGGAATGTAAGGTTAGGCAAGTTTGATTAACTCAGGTGAGTGTTTGGTTCAAGCCACACCTTAGGCAAGCCACACTGGCCCCACATGACATACACACAAAAAATGTGGCAAGATTCCCTTAGGCTTGCCAACTTGTGGCTCTCATTTTGAAGAACTTATTAATAACTTTTCCTGAGCTTAGTTGTGGCAAAGTTAGTCATGAATTAAGTTCAACCATGGAGTCTTCTAGATTATACATGTGGCAGAATCTGGTGGATGATATCCAATGGCCAGTAGTGCTCGGATTTGCCATCTTTGTACCGTCGGATTGGCTTCATCCAACGACCAACTTTCAAAGTTTTTCACACACTATATAGGGGGTATAGATATAGATGTGTCGGTCCGTTGCAATGGACCCAAAGTATATCTATTTAGTGGAGTGCACTCTAAACACATTATCTATTTATTTTTCTCTAACCTTCCATAGCCATGCAACCAAGCCACATAAGCTTCATGGGTGCCCCCCACATCATATTATTCATACTACGTTGATTGAAGAAAAAGATAAATCACCCAAAACAAGATCTTCCCGTTTTTTGTTCCTACGATGTTGTGCCGTGCACGTATCTACTACTAGTTGTATAGTGGTAGTACTAGTAAAATAGTATTAGGAGTACAAACTTGGTAAGTACTAGTAGGAGTAGTACTAGTACGGAATGTTCCTACTCTATCAACGAGCCCCGTGCTACAGCCAGATCTTCCCATTGTTTCGCTTTTCCAACCCGGCGGGGCGGGTGTCGGTTTGCTCAACGGGTGGTCCCACGTGAAAGTGAAAATGCTAGGCACAGGCTAAGGTACGTGAGGGCCAACACGTGCCTCTGGCCCGCCCAACCTAGCAGGATTTTCGTAGTTGTACATCTAGTTTTGAGGCATGGAACGCCAACGCAAGGGGAATTTCTATAGTTCGCTAGATCGGCACGCCTAACGCTTTTGCTTCAAGCTCGCCATCGCTAGGCAACACGCCTTCCTAAGCTATGTGTCATTCCGGACGGGCCGTGTTGTACTTCCAATTCCGGCGTGTGGGGTGCGACGCTTAACGTGGCAGGCCTTTTCCTTTTACTAGTAATGTGCCCGTATGCTATGACGGATCCAAAGTAGTAGAATAGTAGTATTTGTTCACAAACTTGAAAGAAATCACTATTGTTTTGATACTCCTAATATATTACTCCCTCCGCACTCTAAATATTTGTCTTTTTGAGATTTCAAATGGACTATCACATATGGATTATATAGACATATTCTAGTGTTTCTAGTAAGATGCCCGCTGCTGCAACGGTTGATGGAAAAGGTAAGCACAACTTATAAATTGAAGGATGGAGTACTAGTTACGTGATGCATATAATTAAGCAAAGGGATCGCACATGTCGGTATTGATCGAACGAGAATGCAACAGCACAATAAGAATTAAGGCCACGATGATGCGATCGCAGTGGTGGTTAAGGTAAGGCAAGAAGAAAGATGGATCCATTTAACGCACACCTCCTCCTCTCAACTTTAGGCGCCGGCCACCGACCGGCTGGCTAAGAGCGGCGGCTTTTGTGGCGAGGTCGAGGTGCTTCTCAACAAAGGCATCCAAGGCTTCCACGGTTGAGGAAGGCCAACATCGTAGCGCCCTCACCGGCCTTGTAGATACCTATGTACACGATTGCTCGACGCGGGATGTGTAGGTTTATTTAATTTTTGGGCGAGATACGCTGCTGAAGCGCGACCTCCAGTGGACATTCTTTGTATGCCGTCATGGGCGTCGCAGGCCACCAAGCTTGAAAGAGGTTCCGCCATGGAGGCCGATTAAGGTGGCAGGCAATGAGGAGCCCAAGGCGGGCTGAGGAGTACGGCGATGTCGTCCATGAGCTTCTTGAGGACGGTGAACTTGTTGCTGGTGGCAACGATCATCTGGTCCAACTGAGATTCGTAGTTGGCGCCGACGGCGCTATCCACCAGCCGGTCTCCAACACCGCTCGACACGATCTCTGCGCGATGCCGCAGGCCGGCGTCGTGGACCATCTCGGCGCAGCCGCTGGCCGCCACGCCAGACGCCGCCATGGGTCCGGAGCGAGCTCTTTTAGCGCTTAGTGTAGGTGCTTAGGCAAGTGCTTAGGTGCGTATGATGTGGTAGATGCATTGGAATGGAGGAGGGCGCTTTTATATGAGGGCAATGAGGGCAAACTGTGTTGCATCTACATCGTGCAACCTCTTTTCCTGGACCTCCTCCCATTACTTCCTCATGCATTAATTGAAGGAGGATGCATTGGCTGCTCAACATATCGGGAACCGCTTACTCCCTCCTCGCTCTGCATTAAAGGCGTGATCGGAACTGCACCCGCCAACTGCCAAATCGAATACTCCTCCGCCTAGGTGAGTATTAAGTCATCTTACGAAAATCAAATACTAGTAAACACATAGGCGGTGCATTAACTCTCACGTTGTTTCTTATTTTTGACATAAATAGAGGAATCAACCAAGAAGATATGTGGGCTTGTATGCTTTTAATGACTTGAGACTATCAAACATGACATGCACTGCCAGCCTGCTGCACAAGAACAAATACAACCCACATCAGCACACATGCATCTTATAGCATCACATCCAATGGCTATAAAATATGAATGAGACCAAATTCTATCTCATCTAGATGAGTTCTAGCAAAACTGTATTAGTAATACTTAGTACTCCTGCACCATGTATCATATAAGTATCATGTGTACTTTATTTATTGCCATGCATGACACATAGTTCACGAAAGTGCTCTATATGTACCACCTTTTTTAATTTCAAGTTTTGCTCCATGGCGCAATCCATCAATACTACTACTGTACAAAAGTGGAGTATATACATTTTTAAAAGGCTAGAGGGCGGGCAGTCTAGCTCGGTCGGTTTCACGAGAGACGAGGGCCTTTGTGATTTGAGGGCTCATTAATGTCAAATCGAATAGTATCAAGCCGCCGCTGCACGCCCAGCGCCCATTAAACCCTCCGTTAAACCCGCATGCAAACCGAGAATCCTACTCCGCCACATCGTCTGCTCATGAGCGGGCGGAATTAAACGCAACACCGCCGAGCTCCTCCCCCCGCCTCGCTTTAAACGAGGCCGCGACGCCGCTAAGCTCCTACCGTCCGCCTCTATTTACACGAGGCCGCATACAGACAAATGGGCAAGAATCGCACCCTCCGCCGCTCCCTCATCTCCTCCTTCACCATTTTCTCCACCCTTCCGATGGCTTCCAATGAGCCGCTTCCCCGCATATTACCCGTTGGGTGGCCTGCCGAGCCCTCCGACATACGGGGCGAGGCCGCCGGTGCTTCACCAACCTCGCTTGTTCGACGGAGCCGCTTGCTGCCCCAAGCAAGCGCGTGGTTCAGCAACTCACCGCCCAGCTTCAACTCGATGAGGAGTGGCACGTTGTTCCACGCCGCACGGCGGCGAAGCACGCCGGGCCGGGCGCTGCTCGCTGCATCACGCATCGCGCCACCAAGTTCGCGTGGCCGCCCCTCCCGTGCTCAAGGCAGCGCCATGCAGCAGAGACAGGCCGGGTGCGTGAGAGCGACGAGTCGGTGGCCCTTCTCCGTGTCCGCCACCATCATCGAGGAGAAGTAGAACACGGAGGCCGCCACTTGGGACCCATGAAGGCCACCGAGGCGACGACCGCCGGATTCAGGTGGTTTCTTTGCTGCTTCGTCTCTTCCGAGGACCTTCGTCGACCCTGCAAGTGTCTGACGGACATGAGGAAGACAAAGGGATCCGCGGGCAGCCATTTAGAACTAAAATAAGTCTAGATATATCCATTTCTAGGACAAGTATTTCCAGACGGAGGGAGTATTAATTATACAAGAGAGCCGGATTGGCACCTCTTAGTTCATGTAAATGTAATCAAATCCATCATGTTTATATGAAGATCCGGCTTTTTTATACGAAATCCTTCATGCTTATACGAAATCAGTCCGTGTTTTCACGAATTTCATCTGGTTGGTTAGAGTTGTTGTAACACCCCGGATGTAACTTTCCATATTTGTAACTTCAACTCTTGCCATTTTCGCATTGTGATATGTCATTCTCTCCGTGGTTGGGTTTTTCTTCATTTTGCATTTTGTTCATGTCATGCATATCATATCATGTCATCATGTGCATCTCATTTGCATACGTGTTCGCCTCATGAACCGAGCATTTTCCCGCTGTCCGCTTTTGCAATCCGCACTCATATGTCCCCGGCGCCCCTTCTACATTTTTCCGTGAGCGGTACTAAACTTTCGAATGGACCGAGGTTTGTCAAGTGGCCTTGGTACACCACCGTAGACCACCTGTCAAGTTTCGGTCATTTGGAGCTCGCTTGGTACTCCAACGGTTAACCGTGACTCTCGCAAAGGCCTCTTTTAAGTTGCAGCCCAACACCCCTTCAAAATAGCCCAATAACCCATCTAAGTCACTTCCATGCTCTCCGTTGCTCGATCACGATCGTGGGCTAAAACTACACCTCATTTGAGCTTCCTAGCTCCTTCTACCTATAAATATAGCCTCCTCCGAATTCTTGATCCCAAACCCTAGCATTTTTCCCTCTCCGCTACTGACGGAAATTAACGGCTGGATAAGTCCGCCATTGCCGGACGAATCATACATGCCACGTGGCACTGGCCCCACATCGCCACTGACTGCTGGGTCTGCTGAGGTCTGCTAGGGCCCTCTTACCCGCCTGATCGCTGCCGCCTCCCCGCTGGCCCCTCATTGCCAGACTCTCCACACGCCTCATCCGCCTTCAGCCTTCATTGCCGTCATTGCCACCACATTCGCCTGCCAACTGGCCGCTGTCGCCGCCAGCCCAACACGCCGCTGCCCTCATGCCCCTGCCGGAGCTGCCGCCTCGGCCCCACCTCCGCCCTCCTCTCCTCCTCCCGCAAAGCCATGGCCACAGGCCGCGGCCTGATCCGATCTAGATCCAACGAGGGTTGACTTTCATTCTCCCCGAATCCTCTAAGTCTTTTTCTGGATTATTTTGTTGCATCGTCAACGTGATCATAACTCCGCACTGTGGTCTGATTTGGGCGTAGCATACCGAAATGTTCGCTCGATGAGTAGATCATTTCATCTCATTGCATCATTTTCATTTGAGCTCATTTTGATGCCCAAATGCTGTTGGAAGAGGGCTATGTGATGTTAGTTTCGCTTTCTTAATGTAACATGCACTTTTGTCATTTTGCCATGATTGATGTGTGCATCCTATGATCTTGAGTCCTACATGAGTTTTGTAATATGACATGCCATATTTACAGGTGTATGCCATGTATTTTTGTGATCTCTGTGGTGACTAGCACAAGCATGCAAACTAGGCTTCATGATGTTGCTGATTTCAGCCCCTGCTTTTGTCTGATATTTTTTGCCATGTTTACTTGATGCTAACGAGAGATCCATGCATATTTTGAGATACTTCAGTAAGGATGTTTTGAACATATGGTTATTCTCTAACCATCCATGCCCTTGTTTGCAATTATGGAGTGCCATAGCTTGAGTCAATCGAGCTCTACTTTTGCTATAAAATGTTTCCTGGCAGATTGTTTACATGTTATTCAATTTTGCCAAGGTTGTTGTAGTTGATCCGTATGCTATGATGTTGTTCTTGCCACGTATAGCTTCTATGCCATGTCTTATTGATGGATGTATTCTTATTTTATCATGTAATGCTCTGTAGTGAGTGCATCGAGCTCTTAAACATGCCTATTTGTTATCTGTTTTGTCATGCCCTGTTGCTGAATCTGTTAACGAAACTTGCTATATTGACATGGGTGCCATCATATCTTCTGATCCTTTTTGGCTTATGGTCAGTAAGGGAATTTTGTTCTATGCTTTGAGTAGATTCATGCCATGCCTTGTTTTGCTATTATAAGTTCCTTTAGCATGCTGTTTGCTTGCTCTGAACATTGCTTCCTAATGTTGATTCTGCCATGTTCAGTTTTTCACTAAGTCTGTGAAGCTGATATATTTTGCACTTTTGCCATGCTTGCTTGGACCTGTTATGGTGTGATTTAGCCGTAGCTCAGTGTTCATCTTTTGTCAAGCATCTTGAGTAGATCACTGCCATATGCTTTGTTTGCATTTTTGGGTGCATTAGCTTAATTTCTTGTTGCTTGCTAAGTGGCACCATGCTGTTAAAGGCAGATTTGTGTCATTCTTGTTTTGCTTGTCATTTGCAAACCGTGCATCCGATTCCGGTGATCTTTATATCGATTTCAACCGAAATCATCTCACCTTTCCAGCGGCATACTTGGTTTGCCAAGTTGATTCCTGGTTCATCATTTTCCTTCCGAGCACGATACGCATTGCATATCACATCTCGCATATCATGCCATGTATTGCATCATGTTGCTTGTGCATTGCACCGTGATTTATTGTGGTTCCTTTGTTTGTGTTCTTGCTTTGGGTAGAGCCGGGAGACGAGTACGTGAACGAGGAACCTGTTGAGAACGCTTACGAGGATCAAGCTTTCGACAACTCGAGAACTTTGCAGCAAGATGACCATAACCTCAAATCACTTCTATCTTTGCTTGCTAGATGCTCGCCTTTGCTATGCCTATGCTATGATGCCTATCACTTGCTATATCATGCCTCCCATATTGCCATGTCAAGCCCCTAACCATCCTTTCCTAGCAAACCGTTGATTGGCTATGTTACCGCTTTGCTCAGCCTCTTATAGCGCTGTTAGTTGCAGGTGAAGATGAAGTTTGTTCCTTGTTGAACATGGAGATGTTGTTCCTTGTTGGAACATGTTTACTTGTTGGGGATATCACAATATATCTGCTATAATTAATGCATCTATATACTTGGTAAAGGGTGGAAGGCTCGGCCTTATGCCTGGTGTTTTGTTCCACTCTTGCCACCCTAGTTTCCATCGCATACGGTGTTATGTTCCTTGATTTCGCTGCTTACACGGTGGGTGATTTATGGGACCCCTTGACAGTTCGCTTTGAATAAGACTCTCCAAAGAAGGCCCAACATTGGTTTTACCATTTGCCACCTAAGCCTTTTTTCCCGGTTTTCGCGAGCCCGAGGGTCATCTTTATTTTAACCCCCCGACCAGTGCTCCTTCGAGTGTTGGTCCAACTAGAGCTCCCAGGTAGCGCCTCAAGGAAACTTGAGGTCTGGTTTTAGTTGTACGGACTGCTCATCCGGATGTGCCTCGAGAACGAGATATGTGCAGCTCCTATCGGGATTTGTCGGCACAATCGGGCGGCTTTTGCTGGTCTTGTTTTATTGCTGTCAAATGTCTTGTAGTCCGGGATTCCAGACTGATCGGGTCTTCCCGGTAGAAGGAATATCCTTCGCTGACCGTGAGAGCTTATAATGGGCTGTTGGGACACCTCGCAGGTATTATCTTCAAAGCCGTGCCCGCTGTTATGAGGCGATGGGAATTTGTTAATGTCCGGTTGTAGAAAACCCGGTTGACCTTAATTAAAATACATCAATCAAGCAGTGTAACTGATGGTCTCTTCGGCGGAGTCCGGAAGTGAACACGGTGTTGGAGTTATGTTTGACGAAGTAGTTCAGATCACTTCTTGATCGCTACTAGCTTCACGACCGCGCCTTTGCTTCTCTTCTCGCTTCTTTTTATGTAATGTAGCCACCATATATGCTAGTCGCTGCTCGCAGCTCCACCTCACAACTCTGTCCTTCCTATAAGCTTAAATAGTCTTGATCTCGGGTGTGAGATTGCTGAGTCCCCGTGACTCACAGATTCTACCAAAACAGTTGGTGTGCCGATGATGCCAAGCAGGTGACGAACCGAGCTCAAGTGGAGTTCGACGAGGAACGTGGTCGTTATTATGTGTCTTTTCCCGATGATCAGAGTGGAGCCAGCTTGGGACGATCGGGATCTGTGTAGCATTTGGGGTAGTCTTTTTTATTTTGGTTCCGTAGTCGGACCTTGAGTGTAATCTGAATGATGGATGTTTATTTATGTATTGTGTGAAGTGGCGATCGTAAGCCAACTATGTATCTCTTTCCTTATGTATTACATGGGTTGTGTGAAGATTACCTCACTTATGCACATTGCTTTCAATGCGGTTATGCTCTAAGTCGTGCTTCACACGTGGGAGATATAGCCGCATCGAGGGCGCTATAAGTTGGTAATCGAGCCATCCCCGACTTAGGAGCCCCCGCTTGATTGTTTGTCATGCGTTGTTGAGTCTAGAACAAAATGTTTTGAGTCTTAGGATTATATATATCGGAGAGTAGGATTCTTTTTACTCCCCAGTCCCTTCATCGCCTCGTGAGGTCTCCCGACGAGAAGTTTTGACTCTCCTCTCCTCAAATTTCACTAAAAAATTTAGGATCACGCTGGTATCTTGGAATCGCTCCGATGGTTTTGTGACGAGAACATTGTTCTTGGTGCCTCCCGACATTTAGGGTTGTGGCAGTGTCCCGGGAGTTGAGCTCCGAGGTGTTGTCGCCACAATTTTATCGCTGCAGTTCTAGAATACCGAGTTTTGCCGACATCAAAATCTCTTTTGTACAGCTTGTTGGTGAGATAACCCGATAACCCAAAGATCGGGCGAGCTCGAGTATTGCCATGACTCAGATAACGGATGCTTTTCAAGGTCGAGGTACACGATTTCAAAGGTTTCTTGGTTATGTGTTGACGGATGGATACAATTGGATCTAGGTATTGTTAGTTTGGGTGATATATTTTGTGTCCCGTGTATCCCCAACACCAGATTGCATAACCGTAAAGTTTCGAGTTTATAGGTGGGATTCAAGTAGCTCTTAGCATTTCTTCCCGCAGATATTTGGTTTGTGATTGGGTAATCCTTACCACTTATTTGTTCCAGTCATACCTTGTTATTTTTTTCATCAACCCTTAATCAAGTGGCTTCTCACCTTAATGGACGGTGATGTTAACTTTGGAATTCATCTCGCTCATCCTTGTTCAATGTTTATTGTGAAGACTATATGTTGCAATTTCTATCCGCTGATTCAACTTGTCTATCTGTCTCATCAAAGTGCTAACGGATGTCACCTCTTCAGATGGCTCCGCCAACGCGCCCTAATCCGGAACGCAATGATGGGAGTCACGAACCTCCACCTCCACCTCCGCCCCGGAGGCATGGCAAGCTATCATGGCAGCCACCAATGCCAATGCTCGATGATTTTGCAACTCTTGCAAGAGCGCACTCCAAGGGCAAGGCAATCAAGGAAATCAAGGTCAAGGCAACAACCAGCCGCACTTTGCTACCCTCAATCAGTTCCTCGCTAATCAGCCGTCTTTCGCTTCGTGTCGAGGCCACGACGCCGACGATTGGCTTGTGGACATCTGCAAACATTTTGAATGTAGCAATGTCGACCTGAGGACTTTGTCAAGTTTGCTTCGCTTCAACTCAAGGACCAAGCTGCCGAGTGGTACCAGAATACAAAGATTCCAGAGGAGGTCGTGTCATTACTGGGATGATTTCCACGAGACTTCAAAGCTCACCACATTCAAAAGTGTTGTTGAGAGCAAGCGTGAGGAGTTCCGCAATCTCAAGCAAGGCAACATGTCTGTGTATCAATACAATATCCAGTTCCAGAACTCGCCGCTTCGCTAAGCAAGACGTCCCCGATGAAAAGAGTATGATCTATCAATTCAGAGGTGGTCTCAGAGAAGATCTGCAATTAGCTCTCGTGCTTTTTGAGCCGTAAAAGTATGATGAATTCTACAACATGGCATCAAGCAAGAAGCTGCCCAGCTCAAATGTGAGGCTTCTAAGAAGAGAATCAGGGATGCAGTCAGCCTTCTTCTTCCTCTCAAGTGGCAGCTAAGCAGCAGAAGTTCTACCTTCCTCCTCCTCCGTCCACCACTTTATCGCAGAAGAACTCAGTGGTCGTGGATCTTCCCACCCGCCCAACCCAAGCTATCGTAACAAGTCTAATTCTCAAGCTCCAAGGTCAAATGCTCCTTATCACCGTCCGCCTCGAGAGGTGACTTGCAACAAATGTCGCAGAAGGTCACTATGCTAACAAGTGCTTCAACCAAAGGCGCCTTCCGCCTCCTCCTCCGTGAGATCTTCCAAGAATGCAAGGGTCAAGCATAATCCCAACCATGCCAAGGTGAACATGATGAATGCAGCTCAAGCGGAGGAATCTATCGATGTGATAATGGGTAATCTTCAGTTAATGATATTCCCGCAAAAGTCTTATTTGATACCGTGCATCGCTTTTTTCATTTCGAGACCTTTTGTTGCTAAGCATGAGTTTGTGACGGAAAATATTCCTATTCCGCTGAAGATTGTGTCCCCGGTAAGCATATGACTTCTCGAGTTTTGGTTCAATGTCGGTATCAAGATGGGCGACTTATAGATTTCTGCTAAACCAATTGTCCTTGGTGACTCGGATATTGATCTAATTCTCGGATGGATCGGCTTTATCAAAGACAAAGCTCAGCTTGATTGTGCTGCTGTGGAAATTCAATTGACTCACTCTTCTAATGATGTGATCATCTATGCCGCTTCATGATGAAACCATTCGTTGTTTTCTCTCAATGAGAAGGGCGAATTGATGCTATATCTCGATTCCACCATTTGTGAGTACCAAGATGTCTTTCCGTAAGAGCTTCCTGCATGCCTCCTCACCGCCGCTTGAATTCGTATCGATCTTGAGCCCGCATCGAACCCGCTTGCAAGCGCCCATACAAGCTTGGACCTAATGAGCTGAAGGAATTGAAGAAGCAGCTCGATGAACAAGAGCGTCTGGTTTGATCGCATCGAGTTCATCTCCTTGGGGTTGTGGTGTTCTTTTGTCCAAGAAGGATGGCACGGACCGACTTTGCGCCGATTACCGCCCATTGAATAAGAAGACAATCAAGAACAAGTATCCACTTCCCAACATCAATGAGCTTTTCGAGCAACTCAAAGGTGCTAAAGTGTTCTCCAAGCTTGACCTTCAGATGGGTTATCATCGATTCAGATTCGTGAACAAGATATTCCCAAGACAAGATTCGTAACAAGCTTTGGTTCTTATGAATATACCGTCATGTCTTTCGCCTTGTCAATGCTCCTCCAACATTCTCTCGATGATGAACTTCATCTTCAACCCCTACACCAATGAATTGCCTTGGTCTATCTTGATGATATTTTGGTCTTCCAAGAATAAGAAGGATCATGCCAAACATTTGAGATTGGTGCTCGACAAGCTCGAGAGCATCAATTCTATGCGAAGTTTTCCAAATGTGAATTTTGGCTTGATGAAGTTCTTTACCTTGGTCACATCATCTCCGCCAAGGGCATCGCTATTAATCCCGAGAAGGTGTCTCAGTTGTGAATTGGGAACCCCTCATAATGTCAAGCAGCTTCAGCAGTTTTCTTGGTCTTGCAAGCTATTGTCAAGATTCGTTGAGAATTTCTCCAAGATTGCAAAGCCTCTTTCCAACCTCCTCCGTAGCATGTGAAGTATGTCCGTCTCCCAGTGTGACGTTGCTTTCAACACCTCAAAGAGAAACTCACAGCTCCCTGCCTTGACTCCTCCCGATGAATCCAAGCCATTCAAGTTTTCTCGTGATGCTTCTTCAAGGTCTCGTGTTGTGTTAATGCAAGAGAAGAGAGTTGTGGCCTATACCTCTCGCCAACCGAAGCCTAACGAAAAGAACTACCCCACTCACGATCTTGAGTTGGCGGCAGTTGTCCATGCATTAATAACATGGAGACATCTCTTGTTGGGAAGGAAAGTGGACATATTCACCGATCACAAGAGTCTCAAGTATATCTTCACTCAACCCAACCTCAACCTCGTGCAAACTCGATGGGTCGAAATGATTCAAGAGTACAACCCAAGTATTGAATATACTCCGCAAGGCCAATGTGATTGCAGATGCTTTGAGCAGAAGGCTTATCGCAACAGCTTTAATCCTCAAGCCCTTCCAACCGGATCTTTGTGAAGCTCCGCAAGCTGAATCTTCGTTGTTCCTCAAGGCTTTCTTGCCAACCTCATAGTCTCTCCTACTTTGGAAGATCAGATTCGTGAGGCTCAACTCCTGGATACCATGGTGAAAAGGTGAAACGTGGTATCGACAAGGGCATTTCCAAGTACAAGTGCTTCCACATTGATGACAAAGATACTTTTTCTTCGAGGACCGGATTGTGGTTCCTAAGGGTGATCTAGGTAAAGTCATTATGAACGAGGCACACATTTCTTCTATCCATTCATCCCGAAGTAATAAGATGTACCATGACCTCAAGCAGTCAGATTGGTGGACTCGAATGAAGCGAGAAATTGCTCAATTCGTGAATGAATGTGATGTCTCAGAAGAGTGAAAGTAACACCAACGACCAGCTGGTCTCCTCCAACCTCTTGCTATTCCGTAATGGAAGTTTGATCATATCGAAATGGACTTCTGGATCGGATTTCCTAAGTCCATGCGGAAATGATGCTATCTTCGCTTTCATTGACAAGCTTACTAAAGTGGCTCATTTTCTTCCTATCAAAGAATCCATCACAGCAGCTCGGTTGGCGTAGCTATACACATCCAGATTGTCTCCTTGCACGGCATTCCACAAGTGATCTCTTCGCACTCGGGCAGCATCTTTACCTCCAAGTTTTGGGATTCTTTTCGTAAGGCCATGGGCACCAACATTCGTTTCAAAGACAGCTTTCCATCCTCAAACAAGTGGCCAAGTCGAGCGAAGTCAATCAAATCCTTGAAGATATGCTCGTGGCTTGTGTCATTTCTTTCGGTATGAAGTGGAAGATTGTCTTCCATATGCCGAAGTTCTCCTACAACAACAGCTTCCAGTGAGTTCGGCAAGGCCCCATTCAAATTCTCTATGGCGTAAAGTGTCGACTCTCTCAATTGGTCCGAGATAGTGAACGCCAACTTCTTGGCAACGACTTGATCACGAAGTCAAGAAATGTGCAAAGTCATTCGTGAGAATTCAAAGCCGCAATCGCGCCAAAGAGCTATTATGATGACAAGCACCATGATGTGGCTTTTGAAATCGGAGACCATGTCTACCTCGCTGCTCTCCAATGAAAGGCACTCGCCGCTCGTATCAAAGGGAAGCTTGCCCCAGATATGTGGGTCCTTTCAAGATCATTGGCAAAAGAGGCGATCTCGCCATCAACTTGAGCTTCCATTCAACTTCGCGAACGCACGATGTGTTTCACGTGTCACAGCTTCGCAAGTGCTTCAAGACTCTGAGCGCACTATCAACTTCAAGAAATTGACCTCCAAGAAGATCTCTTATCATGAGCACCCTGCTGTTATTCTTGAAGAAACCGAGCAAGACTCGCAACAAGTCAATCAAATTCCTGAAAGTGAAGTGGTCACACCATTCCGACCGAGAAGCCACCTTGGAGCGCGAGGATCACCTCCGCTCCAATATCCGAGTTCTTTCAGTCCTAGATCTCGGACGAGATCCTCTTGTAGTGGTGGAGTGTTGTAACACCCGGATGTAACTTTCCATATTTGTAACTCCAACTCTTGCCATTTTCGCATTGTGATATGATATTCCTCCGTGGTTGGGTTTTTCTTCATTTTTGCATTTTGTCCATGTCATGCATATCATATCATGTCATCATGTGCATCTCATTTGCATACGTGTTCGCCTCATGAATCCGAGCATTTTCCCTGCTTGTCCGCTTTGCAATCCGCACTCCTATGTCCCCCGCGCCCCTTTTACATTTTTCCGTGAGCGGTACTAAACTTTCTTGAATGGACCGAGGTTTGTCAAGTGGCCTTGGTACACCACCGTAGACCACCTGTCAAGTTTCGGTCATTTGGAGCTCGCTTGGTACTCCAACGGTTAACCGCACTCTCGCAAAGGCCTCTTTTGTTGCAGCCCAACACCCTTCAAAATAGCCCAATAACCCATCTAAGTCACTTCCATGCTCTCCGTCGCTCGATCACGATCGTGGGCGAAAACTACACCTCATTTGGAGCTTCCTAGCTCTTTCTACCTATAAATATAGCCTCCTCCAATTCCCTTGATCCCAAACCCTAGCATTTTTCCCTCTCCACGCCACCGACGAACCGGACGGCCGGACATCGCCCACCATGCTGGCTGGATTTAACCGCTACACGCACGTAACACCAGCGCCCCACATCGCGCCGACCATGCGAGTCTGCTGAGGTCTGTGGCGGGCCTCCTGCCCGGTCGCCGCTGGCAAGGCTCCTGCCTCAGCTTCTGGCTCATTGCCGCCTCCTCACGCCACGCCGCACGCTGCTGTCACGCCGCCTGGCCTCCACGCCACTGCTGGCTGTCCGCTGCCCGCCTGTCATGGCCTCCATTCTGCTCTCCACGGAGCCGCGCCTGGAGCTTGCCGCTCCTCGCTGCCCTCCGGCCGCTTCCCATGCCGCCGTCACAAGGCTCGATCCGATCTAGATCCAACGAGGGTTGACTTCTCCTTCTCCCTCGAATCCTCTAAGTCTTTTCTGATTATTTTGTTGCATCTTCAACGCATCATAACTCCGCACTGTGGGTCTGATTTGGGCGTAGCATACCAAATGTTCGCCTCTTTGACGAGTAGATCATTTCATCTCATTGCATCATTTTCATTTGAGCTCATTTTGATGCCCGAAATTCTGTTGGAAGAGGGCTATGTGATGTTAGTTTCTGATTCAATGTAACATGCACTTTTGTCATTTTTGCCATGATTGATGTGTGCATCCTATGATCTTGAGTCCTACATGTGTTTTGTAATATGCCATGCCATCTTTACAGGGTGTATGCCATGTATTTTTGTAATCTCTGTGGTGACTAGCACAAGCATGCAAACTAGGCTTCATGATGTTGCTGATTTCAGCCCCTGCTTTGGTCTGATATTTTTATGCCATGTTAACTTGATGCTACCGAGAGATCCATGCATATTTTGAGATACTTCAGTAAGGATGTTTTGAACATATGGTTATTATCTATCCATCCATGCCCTTGTTTGCAATTATGGAGTGCCATAGCTTGAGTCAATCGAGCTCTACTTTTGCTATAAAATGTTTCCGCAGATTGTTTACATGTTATTCAATTTTGCCAAGGTTGTTGTAGTTGATCCGTATGCTATGATGTTGTTCTTGCCATGTATAGCTTCTATGCCATGTCTTCTTGATGGATGTATGCTTAGTTTATCATGTAATGCTCTGTAGTGAGTGCATCGAGCTCTTAAACATGCCTACTTGTTATCTGTTTTGTCATGCCCTCGCTGCTGAATCATAACTAAACTTGCTATATTGATATGGGTGCCATCATATCTTCTCGATCCTTTTTGGCTTATGGTCAAGAAGGGAATTTTGTTCTATGCTTTGAGTAGATTCATGCCATGCCTTGTTTTTCTATTATAAGTTCCTGTAGCATGTTGTTTTCTTGCTCAACATTGCTTCCTAATGTTGATTCTGCCATGTTCAGTTTTTCACTAAGTCTGTGAAGTTGATATATTTTGCACTTTTGCCATGCTTGTTTGGACCTGTTATGGTGTGATTTAGCCGTAGCTCACTGTTCATCTTTTGTCAAGCATCTTGAGTAGATCACTGCCATATGCTTTGTTTGCATATTTGGGTGCAGTAGCTTAATTTCTTGTTGCTTGCTAAGTGGCATCATGTCGTTAATGGCAGATTTGTGTCATTCTTGTTTTGCTTGTCATTTGCAAACTGCGGCATCCGATTCCGTGATCTTTATATCGATTTCAACCGAAATCATCTCATTTTTCCAGCGGCATACTTGGTTTGCCAAGTTGATGCCTGGTTCATCATTTTCCTTCCGAGCACGATACGCATTGCATATCACATCTCGCATAGCATGCCATGTATTGCATCATGTTGCTTGTGCATTGCACCGTGATTTATTGTGGTTCCTTTGTTTGTGTTCTTGCTTTGGGTAGAGCCGGACGACGAGTACGTGAACGAGGAACCTGTTGAGAACGCTTACGAGGATCAAGCTTTCGACAACTCGAGAACTTTGCGCAAGATGACCATACCCTCGAAATCACTTCTATCTTTGCTTGCTAGATGCTCGCTTTTTGCTATGCCTATGCTACGATGCCTATAACTTGCTATATCATGCCTCCCATATTTCCATGTCAAGCCCCTAACCATCCTTTCCTAGCAAACCGTTGATTGGCTATGTTACCGCTTTGCTCAAATTTCCCTCTTATAGCGCTGCTAGTTGCGTGAAGATGAAGTTTGTTCCTTGTTGAACATGGAGATGTTGTTCTTGTTGGAACATGTTTACTTGTTGGGATATCACAATATATCTGCTATAATTAATGCATCTATATACTTGGTAAAGGGTGGAAGGCTCGCCTTATGCCCGGTGTTTTGTTCCACTCTTGCCACCCTAGTTTCCGCCATACCGTGTTATGTTCCTTGATTTCGCTCTTGCACGGTTGGGTGATTTATGGGACCCCTTGACAGTTCGCTTTGAATAAGACTCTCCAAAGAAGGCCCAACATTGGTTTTACCATTTGCCACCTAAGCCTTTTTTTTCCGGTTTTCGCGAGTCCGAGGGTCATTTTTTTATTTTAACCCCCTCGACCAGTGCTTCTTCGAAAGTGTCGGCTCGAACTAGAGCCCCGTGGTAGCCTCAAGGAAACATGAGGTCTGGTTTTAGTTGTACGGACTGCTCATCCGGATGTGCCTCGAGAACGAGATATGTGCAGCTCCTATCGGGATTTGTCGGCACAATCGGGCGGCTTTGCTGGTCTTGTTTTATTGTCTGCGAAATGTCTTGTAGTCCGGGATTCCGAGATCTGATCGGTCTTCCCAGAGAAGGAATATCCTTCGCTGACCGTGAGAGCTTATAATGGGCTGTTGGGACACCCCAGGGTATTATCTTTCAAAGCCGTGCTCGCGTTATGAGGCAGATGGGAATTTGTTAATGTCCGTTGTAGAAAACCCGGTTGACCTTAATTAAAATACATCAATCAAGCAGTGTAACTGATGGTCTCTTCTCGGAGTCCGGAAGTGAACACGGTGTTGGAGTTATGTTTGACGAAGTAGTTCAGATCATTTCTTGATCGCTACTAGCTTCACGACCGTGTTTTGCTTCTTCTTCTCGCCTTTTTATGTAATGTAGCCACCTTATATGCTAGTCGCTTGCTGCAGCTCCACCTCACAACTCTGTCCTTCCTATAAGCTTAAATAGTCTTGATCTCACGGTGTGAGATTGCTGAGTCCCCGTGACTCATGATTCTACCAAAACAGTTGCAGGTGCCGACGATGCAAGGCAGTGTGACGAACCGAGCTCAAGTGGGAGTTCGACGAGGAACGTGGTCACATTATTATGTGTCTTTTCCCGATGATCGTGAGGGAGCTCAGTTGGGACGATCGGGATCCGTAGCATTTGGGGTAGTCTTTTTATTTTGGTTCCGTAGTCGGACCTTGAGTGTAATCTGAATGATGGATGTTTATTTATGTATTGTGTGAAGTGGCGATCGTAAGCCAACTATGTATCTCTTTCCTTATGTATTACATGGGTTGTGTGAAGATTACCTCACTAGCGACATTGCTTTCAATGCGTTATGCCTCTAAGTCGTGCTTCGACACGGGAGATATAGCCGCATCGAGGGCGCTATAGTTGTAAATATGTCTGGGGCCGCTTGATGTCGCCCTCCGCGGAAGGAAGCGGAGGAAATTTGCTTACACCGTTGGAGATGATCTTTATGTTGAAATAATAGAGTGACATCCAATCCATTTGAGTTAATTGCTTGTATGATTGTCCTCTATAAAAGTTAATTGCATGTACAAGGTACACGTGACTTGGAAGGTGGCTACAGCTTTCAGCATTTGAAAGTTAAGAAGAAACAAGTCCATCCTTAATATTCTAAGTACTGTGGGTTCCAATCACAAGACAAAGAGCTAAAAGAAGTATATATTAAATAAGTAGAGTAATATATAATATACAAATCTAAAGTTAAAAGACAGAATTCGAACTCATGTCATCGCGTTGCAAGCATCCGGCGCTAACCAGCCCAACACATTTTTGTTGTAGACCATGCTGGAGATATATCTCCATGTCTACTCTTATATATACTCCATTCGTTCCTAAATATTTGTCTTTTTCATATTTCCAATGGACTACCACATACGGATGTGTATGTAGACATATTTTAGAGTGTAGATTCACCATTTTGCTACGTATGTCTTTTCAGAAGGGGTCAGGTGATTTGTCCTTGATTTATTTATGAGGTATCCAGATGGCACCGCACCGCCAAGAAAAGAGGGTAACATCAAAATTATGGACTACTTTTTTGAGTATGTTGGTAAGGTCCCGTCATAGTCACTTGTTGAAATCTCTAAAGATAATATTCTGTCTGAAGAATATTTGTCATCAAAAGGGATAAAAGGAAATGTATCTAGACGTATTTTAGTTTTAGATACATCTATTTTATCCATTTTGATGACAAGTATTTTCGGACGGAGGGAGTAGAAAACAGAGTTGGTGATGATGGTGTGTGTACATCCTGCAATATAGGCCATCGGATTTATATCTAATGGATAGGAAAGAAACTCCGCAATTTTGCAAAATATACCCACACGCTTCTCCATGTTCGCAAATAAGGCCTTCCCTCGCTCATCCTTTTCTCTCACAAGATAAACTACTCATACAAATGCATCTTGATGTTCCGTGCAACGCATATGGGCACCATGCTAGTAGGGAGAAGGAGTTTGTGTGACACATATCTAGCTATATTAAGGGATAGGTAGATAGCATATGTGTGAGAGACATTATTATACTTTGAGACATTAGTGGTGTGGGTGGGCAGAATTAAAGGGTGGGCGTTTAGACATAGAGAGCGTGTGTGTTTCGTGTGAGAGACTTGTAGGACGGGTAGAAAGATTTTAATTTAACCCTGACGGAGGAGAGAGAAATACACGGCGCGGTGTGATTCCGATGCCCACAGTGGAAATGAGATATGTATGTGTGAGAGATTGCACAATTCATTCACGATCACTATGTAGCGATCGTGGACGGCATCGCTTGAACATAAGTCAATATCTACTTCAGATCATGGCCAAAGGTACAATATCGATTCAACGCTGTAAAGATTGGACACTCACATATCACATTTTTTTCTATTTAAATAAACCTTTTCAGTTGTGCATGCCAAAGTTACAGTGATGTTTCTTCAAACAACCAATGTAGCTATCATGCACATGCACCATTGTTACTCTTGCATTCAAATTCATTAATCTTGGATGATTTAAGTTTCTATTTTGAAGTAATATATGTAATATTCATATAAGAATTCAACGGGTACGCAATTTATGAAATGGAGGCTATGTAATCATATGAGGCAACACTTTTAAGTAGCTAACTACAATATCCATTTCTTTTTGTGTGCCTCTACACTAACACGTCAATGCATTATGTTTAAAGTAAATAACCAATGGCACTAAATTATCTATTTACACGAGAAATACATAGGCTGAGCGCTTGATCCTTTTTTGTGAACGCGCCACTTCACTTCACCAGACGATTGGCCGCTACTGCAGAACGCCGTTATCGGCGATCATCCCGAAGTTATTGTCTTTTTCTTTCGGTGGACTTCACACCAGTTATTAATCGCCGACGCCCTGCTGTACACAGCCTAGCATGACCTTCCCGCTAGCACGGTCCAAAATTAGTTGAAACTGATACTTAACGATCTCTGCTGGGCGGCAAAATCTCCCGCCCTTCTAAAATTTCCGCCACCTTAGTCTTTAGCATGCGAAATCCCCTTTGTCCTTGGTGCACGGAGACCAACAGCTACAATACCGCCTCATCTACATGATAGGTCGGGCTGCTTTGGTAACTGTCTCCCCCACTACACGGCACCCCATTTCTCTCTCCTCCCGCAAAAACGACTAACTCCACAAAGACACCGAGCATCTTACATCACGCCGCCCATACTTCATCGCCATTTCTCCTCCCTCTCGAAACCCTAGACTGCTCATCCACCGCGCATTATAGCCCATTCATCGCCAGCAAGCGCCCACCTCGCCGATCCGCTTCCTCGCGCCGATCTACCCTCCCACCTGCCCTAGAAACAAGTAGATCGCTCATCCACCACTGCATTACAGCCCATTCAACGCCGGCCTTGTCCACGGCGCCGATTTGCTTCGCCGGTACTCGCCAACCGTCACAGATCTTCCGCTGCTCATTCAGATTCCCAACCGGAGACGCTTTCGCTCCACACCCCCGGAGACGCCCCACCGACGCTTCGCCGACGGCCTCGATCCTCTTCGCCGACACCTTCCTCAACCTTACCGGAGCCGCCACGACACCTTCTTTAACCCTACCGGAGCGCTTTCACGACACCAGCGCTAACCCCACCAAGAAGCTTCACCTATACCATTCTCAACCCTACCGCCGCTGCTAACTCACAAGTCCATGGCCTCAGATCCGCTTCGCGACCTCATCCAACCTACCGGAGCATCTTCGATGCCCCGCCCACGGTCAGAGATCCGCATCGTCGACACCACCTTAACCCAACCACCGAGCAGCTTCGACGCTTCACCACGGGCCGCAGATCCGCATCGCCGACACCATCCTTAACCCAACCACCGAGCAGCTTCGACGCCTGGCCCACGGCAGCAGATCCGCGCCATCGACACCATCCTTAACCCAACCACCGTAGCAGCTTCACTCCACGCCTCGCCCACGGCCACAGATCCGCTTCTCCCACACCGTAGTCCACCCTACCGAGCCGCCCCACAAACACCCTACTCGATGGTTCTAGATCTCCCATCGGACCGACGACAGCCAGAAGGCCATCACCCTCGACGCTTCTAACCTGATTCCCACCGTTCGAGAGATGCTGCACCCGCCACGTGCCTAGGTACTTGTCACCTTTAAACCCGCCCAAAGATCACCTGCTGCATGTACTTCAAATATACTAACCGGTCATTGTTACCTATTATGCAGCTAGCAAAACTACAAGGACGATGTTTCTTCCGGATCTAACAGCTTGGCCAACCAAGATCCTGGATCGAGGCATTTCTATGATCTTGCAAGCCTCTCTCTCTTGTATTGTTCTTGTCTCACCAAATATGTTTTGCTAGGATTTTCACCAAGAATCCTTTGTGCGCATAATGATTTCTACTATCTGCTGCTAAATTAGATATGTAGATGTCATACATGATACTACCTCGCACTGCTCCTAAATATAAGTCTTTCTAGAGATTCCACTATAGGCTACATACGGAGCAAAATGAGTGAATCTACACTAAAATGCATCTATATACATCTCATATGGTCCATACTGAATCTCTACAAAGACATATATTTAGTAACAGGTAGTACATTACACAAAATCGTAGGTGGTATGTAGGAATTCCAAAGCACTACATTAGGCTCCCTTAGAGTGCTTGCTAGTCCAAAGATATGTAGTCATGGCTAGTTTATGGTACGCACACAATCGTTAAATGGTGGTTTAAATATGCAAGTGATATGCAATGTAGTATCATGTAGAGATGTCTCAAATTAGCCGTGTCAACTTGCACATAGGGCTACACAATGAAAAGTACAAGATGTATGTGGCAATTTCATGGAACATCGCAAAAAGGAGAGGCAAGGTGAACCTATATAGCAAGTTATGGTACGCCTCCTCCATTGCAATCATCGTGACATGTTATTTGTATGCCGCCTCTATTAGCCAAGTTTCTTAGGGACAGTTATTACGAAGTTATCCTAAGAAAATAAGCACCGTGAATATAAGCTCCATGTAATATGCCAACCAGTTCTTTTCATTGCTTTTTAGCTTATGATCAATGGAAAGTCTAGATTGCATTATATATATTTTTTATTTTGCTGCCCATATGGAAATTAATTTGACTTGCAAACATCACAAATTGAACCCAGTGCAGTAATTAATATGATAGGAAAATAGACCATCACTATTTGCTCAAAATGCAAATACAAAGATACCATCAACTTGGCACAATCTACTTTGGTCAATGTTTTCCATAGAGATCCCATTGCCTAATTTAAACGAAGAACGATGACCCACATTTAAATGAAGAACAATTATTTATTGAAATTTGATGGTCCAAGTGGCTGGTTATTATCATATAGCAGCACCACTGAAAGCATCATATAGCAGCAAGCAGCAGCTCATAGCAACTCATCATACAGCAAGCAGCAGCCTAATTCATCATATACCAGCAGAGCTCATAGCACCATCATATAGCAGCAGCAGGAGCAGCTCATAGCAATTCATCATATAGCAGAGGAGCAGCTCATAGCACCATCATATAGCAAGCAGGGGAGCAGCTTGTAGCAACTCATCATATAAAGCAGCAGCAGCAGCTCATAGCAATTCATCATATAGCAACTCATGATATAGCAAAGAGAACTCATAGCACCATCATATAGCAGCAGCAGGAGAAGCTCATAGCAATGCATCATATAGCAGCAGCGTGTAAGCTCATAGCAATTCATCATATAGTGGATCGAATGAAAATTTGGCAAAAATCAGAGGAGATCCTCACCTTGTTGGATGAGCTCATCCTTCAACAGCACCTCAAGGCCATGGCCCGGAGGAGGGGAGGGGAACAAGGTGCCTTCGCAGCAGTGGCATCAGTCAGAGTTGTGCAACGCCTCACCGGAGTAGTGCGTTGACTAACCACAGGGAGCAGCTGCTGGAGACCATGAGAATGAGGGGCGGCGCGAGGGAGGAGCAGCCAGAGATTTGCCCCACCACGCCATGTAGCCTAGATGGACATAGCATCGCCGAGGACCAGCCATGGGACCAAACCATGACGGCTCATTGGAGGAACCCTAGTGCTGCAGTGGGATCGAGGTAGAGAGAAAGGGAGAGGAGATGCAAGCAGGCAATGAATGCTGTGTTTGTTTTACTTGAGGGTCGTGTGACACGGGCAAGTAGCTTGCATTTTGAGTGTAATATAGGCGCATACAGAGTCATTTCACTATTCCCTTCCTTCAATTTTTAGTGAGGTTCTACCCAAACACCCCCTCCAAAGCAAAATTAGTTAAGCCCAAGCCCATAACTCAAAAATGACTTTTTACATCTTTTATGGCTTATTTTGACAATATGCCCTAAAAGGCGGAATCGAACTGCCCTTAACCTGCAATTCAATTGTAAAGCGGTAATGATGAATCACTCCCGCCTCGCTATCCTGTACATTTAGGCATCATCATACATGGTATAACCTAATACATGTGCATTCCATTGTAGAATCTGGAATATGCAATGTTTATGTTAGTTCATACGCTGCACATGATGTTTAAATGCCCCTTAAATCTAGTCAGTCAAGTGATGGTCTTTAAGCCTCCTTCTTTGCTTCTTTTCTTGATATATAAGATTTGCTCACACATCTGTTCAATTGCTTGTTTGCATCAGCCAGCCATACTAGGACTGTTTGCTTTGATTACTTGTTGTTCTTGACCTAACACTCTAACAGAGCTTGTCAACGATTTAAACACTAAGGGCTGCTGTAGTGGGGCCTTGTCTAACTCATAGGTGACATAAAGGTTTATCAGATACACAAGAGGGCTCTCCAAGAGTACTGGAGATCCAGTTCAAGGTATGCCTAGTTTTTACATAGTGCGATATAGTAAATGCTCATTTCATTGTGTGCAAGTGCAAGAGATGCGCATGTTTCATTATGTGGTGTTGTTTTGTTATAATCTCATCCTTTTGTGTTCACAAACCTGAAAGTATGCATATTTATCTTCCAAGGAGACGAGTAACTAGTTTGTGTCACCTTGCAGAGGGGGTGCAATGAAGATAAGATTGAGGATTTCAAGTACAAGATGTTAGGAAGGAGTCAAGCAAGAGAAGTAGGAGCTGCAAGAGCCTCTTCAACCTGCTAAGGTAAGTCATCAGATGCAACTCAACAGTTCAATTCCTTGTTTGTTTCTGCATAGTTAATTTTCTCTTTTCAATTGCTTTATTTGTCCTCACTTAATGAGATGCCCAAATAATTATGCCTCGATGTTTGGTACTTGTATCACTATTAGTTGACATAATTAAAGGCCTTACCATTTAATTACTCCGTCAAGTGTGCTCAAGCTTTGAAGTCTATTAACCAACTATTATTGCATGAGGCTCACAATCTAGTTTATACTACGCTAATGATTGCATAGTTTTGCCTCGTTGTGTAGTATGTTTGTATGAAACCCTCTCGCTGTTCATTATGCTCCCTAAGACTTTAATTGACGTGACAGAATGGCCAACTGCTTGCTTATTTATACGCAACGTGTTGTCTAAATTTGTAACTTGTATGTGTTTTCGATTGGGCCCCAACATCATGCTCCTCCGGTGAGCTAAGAGGGATTTCAGATGCAGCTGCATGACTATCTTTTTATAATTTTTAAAATATCACCTGCTTATGCTTCATGACGGTAACATTTTTGTGTGAAAGTGATGTGTAACATTATTGTTAGTCCTGTTTTGCCATGTAGTACAAAATAGTGTCTTGTTCGCTTCACCGTTGTAACTATATTTTTGCTCTAGTCATGTATACTTACGTAAACATTTCAGGATGAAGTGACATCAACACAAAATCATCGATCAAAGGCGGCATGGCCACTAATCAATGATTATGGATTGAATTGAATGTGCCGATGTTCTCGAGCATCAACTAGAGGTGGCAAGACAATGTGTACATGATTGTCAACGATAATCAACAAGTTGAGACCGGACAGTAGGTATTAGAGACACCGAGGTAACCATGAAGGAATTGGAGATTTTGCGACTGAAATTTGTGCTATCTCGAATCCGCCAATCCTATTTTTTGAAGAGATTATAGTTCAAATGGAGTTAAGTTGATGCGCCGTCCATGATGTATGAGCCAGATTTGCCCAAAGGTATGTAATTTGCTGTTTGTGTATGCTTTATTATCACCGTGCTGCATCATAATGCCAAGTGGGTATAATCGGCTGTAATTTCTTTATTGTATAGTGTAGGATTATTCTACTTTTCTATGCCTTGATCTCTTTGTTGTATAATGTATGCTTTTTAGTAGGATAATTCTTGAATATGCTATATCGCTCAAACGGGGCCAACTCGCCCGACCATGGGCCTTCTACGCCTCGTAGGATCCATGGGCCTTCACGCCCTCGCAGATCCATGGGCCTTCTACATCTAGCAGGATCCATGGGCCTTCTATGTTTCAGAGTGTCCATGGGCCTTCTACATCTCGCAGATCCATGGGCCTTCTACGCCACGTAGGATCCATGGGCCGACTCATTTATGGGTCTTGTATCGGCCTTTTAATGGCCAGGACGGCCTATAACGGAAATCGACGCTTTATGGGTTCGACCATAACAGGCCGTTAATAGGCAGATTTGGTGATGCTATGAAAATGGCCCAACAGATTAACGGACCACAAACGGGCCGATCAGAACGACGGGCTGAATTTGGCCCACAAGGTAAAATGACAAGAACGGGTCAAGTAACCGAATGCCGCAATGAGCCCAAGAATAAATGGGTCCTCGTAGGTCAAAAGTTAACTTATCTGAAACGCCTAACGGAATAACAATTCGTTAATGAGTATAAAGTGTTACACCGTTCATTACGGGCTGCCACCGCTGGGCCGCACGGGGTGTAAAGTAATACATCGCTCATTACGGCCGCCAGACGGGTCGCCAATGGGCCAAGAGTTACAAAGGCCTCATATACCGAAGACGCCATGGGCCATACATGGGCCGGCGAAAACGAATGGAATCCTATTGATGGCCCAGATGACGCCATCGGGCCTAATTCGTGATAGGGCGAACGGGCCTTAAGTTAGCGGGCCGTAAATGGGCTATATGTTAAGAGGCCATTAACAAGTTTCATGGGCCGCCCGCCATTTCACCAAGTCAAACGGGCCGCCTTTTCGCCAGAATGGGCCATCATAGCTGTAGCCACGGTCGACGTTATCATAGGCACCTTCATTCAAAGGAGTGGATGACTTCGTCCCAATGATGAGCCGACACGCGTTTCTCCAGCCAATGATGATTTTACACATGGAAAATCCTCATTGGTCGTGGTCAAGAACGGTTATCGGATCCAAAACCGACCGATAGCTTAACGGTGTTCCGCTACTTGTGGATGCCATGTGTCACCCTTGACGAAAGCACTTCGTGACGTAAGCATTTATCGCTCATGTAAGTGGACACTTCCGATGATAATTTTGGTAATGTCATGGAACACTTCTACGACAGAAAGACAGTATGACTATCTTGATTCTGGCACAAATTTGTCATGGATGTACATGATGACAAAACGCGACCCATCGTGGACAAACACGTATCATCACGAAGTGTATTTATTTTGTAGTGTAGGTGGATAAGATATTTTGGGATAGCGGGCGCAGAGTACAAGAATCCGGTCGGAAATTTGAGGTACAAATTCCTCGTACTATCATGTTCTCATCTGTAGGCAATCCAATCCATCTGCGACTTTTAACTCCTCGGGCCGTAATAAATTCTCAAAGAACCGTAAAAACTTCGCTCGCTACTAAAGAAATTGATCTGAATCGTATGAGATTTCCAATGGCTTCACTCAAGGGATTGGTAGGTGTAGGATTTTGAGTTGAGCATCACATGGAAATTTTTCCTTAGTATTTCTCACCCCTTTTAACAATATGTTGTTTTATGACTCAAGAAAGAGAAAATGAAACTACGAAAACAAAAGTCTTCACGCTTCATGTTCCTCAATGAATACCAAGTCTTCAAGGTCACACCAATTTCTTCACTTTCAAAGTCTTCAGAATCCAAAGTCTTCAAATAAGAACTTCATTTTTAGGGGTCGATTTCATCCGAAAATATCAAACTCCTCATAGAATCATAGACCTGTACACTCTTAAACATTATTAGTCTCTTAACCTATAAGTCTTCAATACACCAAAATCACTAAGGGCACTAGATGCACTTACAATCTCCCTTTTGGTGATTGATGACAATATAGGTTAAGTTTTCAACGGGATAAACATATGAAGTGTAACATCGATATTGAGGAATTTGATTGCAAGATATAGAAGAACTCCCTTGAAGATGTGCATAGTGAGGAATTTGCTTTTGAAGCAATGCACACTTGAAGAGTTGAATCATGGAGATCTCCCCTATATCTTGTAATTCATACACGCACTTGACATATAATATGAAGAATTTGAAATGCATGATGAAATATGGTGATCGATGTAATTCAAAGATGCGGCATTAACATTAATGAGGAGTAAGCATGCGTAAAAAACATAGCAAAAAGTATCAGTCACTATAGAGTTTAAGTTTACAACTCGATCCAAAGAAAGTCATCGTAAGACGCAGAGTTGTAACTTAACAAAAAACGCCCATATAATAGACCCGCTTGAAGATTAACTCAAATTTCTCCCCTTTGTCATCGAATGACCAAAAGGATCGAAATTGAGGACTAACGCCTCAAGAATATCAAGTTGATGAAGGAGCATCGCCATGTTGTTGGGGTCGGTTGTTGATGTTGGGACCGCCGCAGTTGTCGCCCAAGTCTTCATGCTCATCGTGTCACAGCGATGAAGAATAGGAGCTGGCCACCAAGGCAGGAACCTCGACCTTCTTGTATTTCTTCGTGGAGGTGCGCACCAGTCAAAGTCTTCCTTGAGACCCATTTTCTTCAGATCTTCTTCGCTATAGACATGAGACAAAATAGCCTGTGCACGGTTGAAGGTTTCATGGAGGTAGTATTGGTTTTTCTTCACCGACATTGTGGGTTGAGGTCATGTTGTGAAGAATTGAACTAAATCCGACGCGTTGACCCATTTATGATTATGCGTATCAACCTTTCCGATGAAGACCGAGGAGAAGCTCATGATCATCACCGGTGCCGTGGCTTTGAGGATTTTTCTGGTCGTATTACGCAGTAGTCATGGGTGGCGTAGTCGCTATTGGTTGAGTAGGATGCAGCTTTATAAATCGACCATCCAATGGACGTAATGCTTCATCTATAACAAGCAGGGCCTTGCTCCTGTCATCACCGAGGAATATGTCCGCTTGAGGACTTCAATCGGAGGCAAATAGTCTGCAATGGTTCGTAGGTCGCCTTTATAGTTGAGTGAAGACCTTGTTCGATGAATCTCATAATCTAAGGTGCATAAGACTTAGCTCAAATGGTGACATAGCGATATTGGCAGAGTCCCTATGAAGAAATCATGGAAGTTGACAGAACGCCATGAATGTAATTGAAAAGCAGATTCTTCATGATATCAACGCATTTCTTCTTCATTCGAAGTCGTGGGCTCCTGATTGGACCTAATGTCTTCCGCTAAAATGCGATAGACAATTCGAGGCACATATATAGTAATTCCTTCACGAGGAATTTGTTCTGTCAGGCCTGACCGGGCTTCAAAGGCTTCATCAAGACTTGCATGTAATGATCTCAGAAGCTCAGGTTCATTGTAGACGCAACGAGCAGCTTCAAGGGGAGGACTGAGTGGTAAGGCACGGCAATTCAATAGCTGGTGCCTTGTAGTGAGTGTTTTCGCACATCCATTCCAGCACCCATGAATTCACATCTTCGTAATCTCCGATGATGCAGCGCTGCATAAAATTGAAGAATGAGTTCTTCATTCCAATCACATATGCCAATGCAGAAATTTAAATGTAGCCCACGTAGTGGAACAACACTAAGGACCGGCTCAAAGCACTACAGAGATTCCATATCCACGTGAGGAATGTGCGCATGATCGAAGACTTTGTCTTTGTTGAACAAAGACCGAGGAATAGAATTATTCGGCTCGGCTGGTCAGTCCGTAAACGCCTCTTCCTTATGCGCGCAGTAGTCATAGGGTTGTAGTCGCGAAGAATACATGCTCATTGAATAAATCTTCACTTTTGAATTTTTGCTTCCTTGAGAATGGATCCTTTGGTTTTGGCAGAGGAGTGTTAGTGAGTTGCATCACAACCTCAGAATTGCAATCTCAGGTTCTTCAGTCGAGGAATTTCTGGTTCTTCAAAGGGCAGGTTCAAGGCTTTTCGATGTTCAAAGAACAAGTAGCTTTCTTCAAAGACTAGTGGCTGGAATTTCTTCATGCATGCACGGCAGTGGGTGAGTTTCTTCAGAGCCCATTTGAACGGTTGGTGCAGGGGACTAAGGAATTTGTTGTAAAGGTGTGAACAATGGAGAGTTGGGATGCTGACTTTCCCAAAAAATCATCATTCATCACTGGAGTGGTGCATCCAATGTCCACATCTTCATCTTCCATTTTCTTCAACGCCACCTCTTCACCGTGAACCGAGGCATAGGCTGAGGAAACGATTGGTGTTGAAGAGATCTTATCCACTTCAATTCTTTTCATCCATCCGCTCCGACGGGCGCCAAAGTATGATTTTTCTTCATCGATCCGCTTAGGGATCACATATTCTTCATCAAAAGGTATGATTTCTTTGATGGCATGGTTGAGATCGAATAGCATCAATGGGATTTGCAAACGAACTGGTCATAGGCTTCATTTTCTTCTGAATCAAGAATCAAGTGATCGATGCTTTCCTTTTCTTCACAGCCTGCACGCTCAGAAGTTTTGTCTTCTTCACATCTCATGCAGATGGAAGGATTTGAGTTGTAGAAGGCGCAGGAGGAGCGGTAGAATTGTTGATTTTCTTCAGTACAACCGGCGTAGCGTTTCGACTTCTTCACTTTCTTCAGCGCATCATAGTGGATGCCCCGCAATTTCTTCAATGCTGAATGCGCCATCACTCGAACTCACATTTTCTTCAGAGCCCAAGGTCATCAACGGTGTGGCATGTTCTTCTACCGGTCAAGATGCTTTTGCCTGAGGTATTTCTTGTTGCATGGGGCTGCAACATTTGAGGTGAACTTTCACGCTTAACAAACCCGACTTTGGCTCCTTGCCAATCAGCATAGTAAGCATTGAAGTCATCGCGAGGGATTTGATTTCAGACTGGATTTTTACAAGTTCATCAGTTGTCATTGAGACAACGTTGTTCTTTGGAAACTTTTCTTTCCTATACTGTGATTTCTTGATCTGCATGGCCTTCTCATATTTCCATTTTTCTTCTGGATGAAATGGGTCACATGTGACTTTGGCCAGAGTCAAATTGAAATCGGGCATAGGAGTGTTTGGGTCCTTGTGCCGTAGATCAATATAGTCGAGGATCAACCTTGATCCAAAAGCAAGGGCACATTTGTGCCTTTGGCTCTAGCGGCCCGACATGCCTATTCTCGATGATCTCAGAAGTTCTTCATCATTAGTTTCGCCTTCTTCAGACGGCACTTGAAGGCGACTGCTTCTTCTCGAGGACTAGGCGAGGACCTCGCCAAAGAAGGACCTTTGTCTTCAGCAGAGATGGTCCTGTTGAAGAATTTGGTGCTCGAGGAACTTGCAGGCTCCCGAGGCAATAGAGATGCTGCTATCCTTGGCACGGCAGTGATGCACAGTGCCGAGGACTTTGTTGGAGCAGCCGAGGACTTTGGAGGAGCAGGAGCAGATGAGGAATTGGCCTTGAGGGCTTTGAAGATTCGGCCGTGAGGGCATTGCCGAGGAACTTGGCCTTGAGGGCATCAGAGGTGAAGCACTTGGCTTACGGTAGGCTTCTTTGCCATACATTTCTTCAGCTTTACAGAGGCTTCAGAGAGCAGCAGAGTAGTCTTCATTGAATTTCTCACGCTTCTTTGGCTTGTCTAGCTAACTTGGCTCGCGCTGGCCCATTCATCAGATAGTCCTCACCGCGCTTGAGGCTGGTGGATCTCGCTTGGCCAGTGCCAATGGAGGTCTTGGGCATGGAGGGTTGAGTGCGAATTTCTTCATGTACTTTGGAGTTACATACTTGTACTCCCTCCATTCTCTTGCCCATCTCCTTTCTATCCTCCGATGTGCACCTTGCTGATTTTTGTTCTCCTTACCAAACTTGGCCTCATCAGAGTACAATAGTCTTTGTATATATCATCGTGATCTCAAAGGCGGTCGATTTCAAGCCTCTTTCCTCCTTTCTCGTGGCTTCTTTCCACAGCCATTTTCTTCAGCTTGAGGAATTTGAACAATCGAATTCTTCGAGGAAGTATGCAGCTTTTCTTCGAGGAACGCTAAATGAGTTTAGTTGATGAGAACCTAGTGATTCAGAGCTGACATGAGTACCGTGGAACAGAGTATAGTTGCGAGGAATTTGGAGAGGTCATATGCTCGTAAGGTTTTTCAAAAGAACAAGTTTGAGGAATTTGACTCGATGAGTCTTTGAAGAATTTCACTAAGCATTCTTTTGTCTTAGGTTTCAGAGTTGTATAGATCAAGATCCACAATTGAGAAATCTTGAAGAAAAATGATGCTTAGAGAAAAGAATCAAGAATGATGACATGTGAGGTGTTTAGTGTGAGGATTTGAAGAAAAACACTTTTGAGGATTTTGAAGAAATCATTTGAATCAAAGAGGGCAGTAAAAGTAACTTTAATTACCCTAAACGAAGAACACGATTTAACGTGAGGTGGAGAAGTGAAGTTCGTCGCAGCAGATCTTCCACGCCCTAACTCTGCGGAGGAAGACGGCTACAGCCAAGCGGAGTGAAGATTTCCGTCGCGCGAGTACGACGGTGACGAGGTCGAGGTAGTAAGCTTTTCCTCACCAGCGATTTATGAAGTAGTGGCGCGCTTAGGGTTTGAGAAGCTCGAGCGTGAGAGAGAGGTCGAGCAGAGTAAAGGAAGTGAGGAGGGGATAGGGGCATTTATAGCCACGGTGAAAACCTGTTAGCCCGAAGATTTTGGATGAACGTGCCCCTGACCCTTCTCATTCGCATGGCATGTGTCACCCATGTACTGAAAAGTGGAGATCGTGTTGATCGTGGGTGAATAGATAACTCTACTGAGGGATGCGGAACGGTTTGAGCGGCAAAACCAAAATTTGATAAGATAAGTTAAAAGTTCCGCTCGCAAATTCTTTATTGACAAGGACACGTGAAGATTTTGAATGAGTTTCAAATAGAACGACTCGAAGAAGTTGTGAATAGATTGGGTTGAGTATATCATGAGGGGAAGGGTCTCGATCACATCACTTAGCGTAAAAAGCAACTTGAAGAAATAGCAATAAGTGAATGATGTAGAGGATAAACTCATATATATATATATATATATATATATATATATATATATATATATATATATATATATATATATATATATATATATATATATATATATATATATATATATATATATATAGTCAAATGAAGAAAAACGACGAAACAATGAAGATTTTGCAAAGTTGAAGAATTTGAAGAACTGAGGAATTTCACAATCGAGGAAAAACTCAAATTGAAGATTTTCAACTTTGGTGGTGGCGTGACTCACCATATAAGAATGATGATTTCAGACGCTATGCATAATTGTCGAGGTTCTGAGAATCAAATTCTTCATTAATTTATATTCACACTTAGAGTGTTATTCTTCATTGATTGAAGAAAACGCTTCTTCATGTGTTGCACATCTAAGCCATCAATTTTGCATAAGTGTTAGGATGAGTGTCCTTTCAAAGAACATTCAAGATTCTAAGATATTTAGCTCACATCGCAACTTGCTAAATCTCTTCTCATCCAAGGACTTTGTGAAGATATCGCCTAGCTGGTCTTCAGTCTTCACATGCTCAATAGAAATATCGCCCTTCAACACATGATCGCAAAGAAAATGATGACGAATCTGAATGTACTTTGTCTTCGAGTGCTGAATTGGGTTAGAGCAATCTTGATGGCACTCTCATTGTCATAGAGAGAGAGGCACATTCTTCACGCTGACGTTGTAGTCCTTGAGAGTTTGCTTCATCCATAGCAATTGAGGACAGCAAGAACCAGCAGCAATGTACTCACTTCAAAGAAGAGACAAGGATACGCAATCTGCTTTCTTCGAGGACCAATGCACAAAGATCGTCCCAGGAAATGACATGTGCCAGATGTTGACTTGCGGTCCACACGATCACCAACATAGTCGTAGTCCAATATCCAACGAGATCAAAAGCTCGAGCCCTTGGGGTACCATAATCCAAGTGTTGGTGTGTGAGCTAGATATCGGAAGAATATGCTTCAAATTTTATGGTGGTGATTCTCTCGGTAGCTTGAAATCGGGGCACACATGCAAACACTAAGCATAATATCTGGCCTAGATGCACATAAGCAATACAATAAAGAACCAATCATGGAGCGGTATACCTTTCGATCAAGTCAATACCATTTTCATCGGTGCATAGATGGCCATTTGTAAGTATAGGAATTTTGATTCTTTTGCAATCTTGGCACGCCGAATTTCTTCAAGGCATCCTTGAGGTATTTCTCCGAGATATGAATATGCCATTGTTATCGACGAATTTGAAGACCTAAGAAGAATTTCAACTCTCCCACCATAGACATTTGATATTCTTCACTCATCATATAGGCAAAATCATCACTATAACGCTGGTCAAGACAGAACCCAAAGATAATATCATCAACATATATTTGGCACACAAACAGCTCACCATCATAAGATTTAGTGAAAAGAGTAGGGTCGAGTGAACCAGATTTGAAGCCTTTCTTCATGAGGAATTCCTTCAAAGTATCATAGCACGCCCGAGGGGCCGGGCTGAGGCCATAGAGGGCCTTATTGAGTCCTCAAGACTTTGTCGATGCTTTGGATCTTCAAAACTCGGGGTTGAGCAACATATACTTCTTCCTCAAGCTTACCATCGAGGAATGCAATTTTCACATCCATTTGATATAGAGTGATATCATGATGGTTAGAATAAGGCATTAATATGCGAATAGCCTCAAGTCTAGCAACAGTGCAAAGTTTCATCGAAATCAATTCCTTCAACTCTGCGTGTAGCCTTGAGCTACAAGTCGTGCTTTTATTCCTCGCTAAACAAGGCCATTTTCATCTTGCTTGTTGCGAGATCCACTTTTGTGCCAATGATATTGTGCTTATGAGGATCTCGATCGCTTCACCAGTTCCTTTACGCTATTGAGCTCTAACTCGATGTAATTCTTCTTGCATAGCTTGAATCCATTCTGCTCCGGAAATGCTTCTTCGCCTACCTTGAGCGGGCTCTATGATAGAGACAAAAGCAAAGTGCCCACAAAAGTTAGATAAATGTGAAGCTCTTTGAGCGTAGAGGATCTCCCGGTTTTCTAATGTCATCGATGATTATCTCAATTTCAACTTCATTCGCCACGCCGAGGATGAGCTGGTTGTGGTTGAGGAATTTGATCATCATTTTCTTCAAAGACCATTTTCTTCAGATTTTCCTCGTGTGCATCGCTCGACGCTCTTCACGCTCGAATGAATTCTTTAGCTGATTCTTCAGAGAATGACATCCTCAAGAGCCTTGAACTTGATAGAATTCTCGTGTTGGTTCATCTATCACGTAAGGTGCTCTCTTTGCAGCCATTAGTTTCATCGAACCAAGACATCTACAGCTTCAACAACCTTGGCGAAGAATCTGTTGAAGACTCTCAGAGGTGTGCGAACCTTTCCGTAACCAAGAATAAAACCTTTCATGTGCTTTCGTGCAAATTTAGCATTGTGATGAGGATCTCTAATCCAACATTTAGCATCAAGACATTGAAATAACTCACATTGGGTTTCTTGTCGCTGAGGAGTTCATAGTCTTCTTGAAGAATTTGTGAAGATATACCCTGTTGATGATGTGGCATGCAGATAAATTGCCTCAATCTAGAAGTGACGAGGCATCTCGACTCATCAAGCATAGTGCGAGCCATCTCAACAAGAGTTCTGTTCTTGCGCCCACGACGCCATTCTCTTGAGGAGTATAAGGAGCAGATAACTCATGAGTAATACCAAGTTCATCAAGATAGTCATCGAGACCAGAGTTCTTGAACTCAGTTCCATTGTCACTTCGATGTGCTTGATCTTCACAACAAAGTTGGTTGAAGCCCTCGAGGAAAATCGCTTGAAGACTTCCTGCACTTCATGTTTGTAGCAATAATGTACCCATGTGTATCGAGAGTAATCATCAACAATAACAAGACCATAAAGAGATGCATCATTAGTGATCTGAGTAATGATTAGGACCAAGAGATCCAATGAAGCAATTCAAATGGTCGAGTGGTGGTCATGATAGTCTTCCGATGCTTGGCCTTGGTCATCTTTCCACTTCACAGTTCGTGATAAGTGATCCTTGAGGAATTTGACATTCTCAATGCCAATAACATGCTTCTTCTTTGCAAGGCGTAAATCCTCATGCCTGCATGACCAAGTCGTCGATGTCATAGCCAACTCTTCAAGCTTTTGCAAGTAGGGCAACGGCTGGTTGCGTCCTCAGAAGAAATCAACAATATACAAGTCCTCTCCTAAAGCCTTCAAGACTTTGGAATATTCAGCTTCCATAACCACAACACAACGACACTTTGCCAAAAACAACAACCATATCAAGATCACAAAGCATTGAGATGCATATAAGGTTGTATCCTAAGGACTCAACAAGCATGACTTTGTCCATGTGTCGATCCTTTGTGATTGCAACCTTACTCTAGACCCAATACTGACTTTTGCCTTTGTCTCAAGATGATATGCTTCAGATGCGATGGAGATAAGGGAGCATCAATCAATAGATTCTTGTCACCAATATGTGATTTGTACATCCACTATCGAGGACCCACTCATTGGCTTTGGGTTGATCATCCGCAGATGAATTAGTGCATCTACTTAACTCATATACTTCTCATGAAGAATATGACATCAATTCATCGACCAATTTCATCAAGTGATAGAATGATAAAGCAAGGGAGGACGTGAGAAATGAAAATTCATTTCTTCATGATTAGCCTCGGCCCTTTCAGAAGTTTTCGGTCTCCAGAAATTCTTAAGACGCTCACGCACGCCCGAGACCCGACGCAAGAGATTAGTTCTTTTCTTCACCACCCACATCCAAGGGGTGGCAAAGAGTTCATCACTCATGAGATCCATATGAGAATGGTGGCGTAGAAGCCAATCCATTTCGCTTAACATAAGAGGAGTTAGGTAAGATATGAATAAGCAGAGAAATTCTTCGAGGACTCTAACATAATGATTAGAAGAATAATGATCATATTCATAGCACTTAGCTCTTCCCTCGCAAAAAGAGTTGTTAGCACGATGATAATCATATGAGAACTTTGATCCTTTGAGGAATTGAAGAT
>JAHIAM010005048.1:0-40724 GCA_021605205.1 Aegilops longissima | reverse complement strand
GACTTCTGGATCATCGAAAGCAATCTTCACGCCAACTCGGAACTCGCCGAGCAGTTAGATCCGATGGAGCTCTCCTCCTTAAATGAGCTCTTGGATCGCATCGCCGCCCTAGGAGTCGCTACAGACTACGATCAGATTGGGCCTAAACCCGATCCAAGAGAGATTAACTCTCCTCAGGTCACCCATCACGTTGCAGTGGTGGAGGAACAATGCAGCGACCCTTCATCTATCTTAAGGACTAGTTATGTCCGGATTCCCAATCCTCTAAGCCGGATACCCGCGAGGGGAGGACGCCACTCAAGCATCGAACCTAAAGTCGCAATGGGCTAGATTCATTGGACAACATCCAAGAACCCAAGCTTCCGAAGTTCGAAACTTCTTGGCCCTCGAGTCTCAGACATGAGGTTCCGATTTAATTCCGCCACCCACCCAAACATAAGCGATCTGTCCTAAATTCGCAAGAGCCCGCAGTAAACAAGACACCATTATCGACAGATTCTCCCGGTCATGAACAGGATAAAGGAATGCCACGAGGAGGATGCAATTTCATGCTTCGCAATAATTGCACGGACAACGGAATCCTCAACGCCATAAGTCGCCAGGAAATTACACGCCGCTGACTTGGCGCCCATAGTACAAAAGTACTGTATGATGGATAGCGCTGAAAACCAAATAAAATTTTGGGACAATCCGCCTCAATACAACCCCAGTCCGAAATAAAAGGGGCATTATCGCCAGCACCTGGGTTAAACACCAAAAACAAAACCTCTATAGGGCATGGAACCGCATCGAGGGATGGCTCAACGGACCTCGTAAAATTCATAGTACAGAGGGCGCCACACCAACTCATAGCCTTAGAGCATGTTGATACTCCGCAGTGGCCGGTGGCTAAGAGCTTTTAACTCCATAATCCATGAGCACCAGCCCAAGGATACCAAGACGGTATTAATAGTCTTCGAGACTTTCGTGATCAAATAATATGCGGAAACGAACACTCCACAGCCTTGTCAAGTCTACCAAGTAGCAACAATAAACCCATGGAGGACACGGCTATTACCTTTAATGCCGTTGATGAACCTAAATTCAACAGCCCGAGCACCACCAGCATTGGTCCTCAGCCCAATAGTGGACGGCTTTCGCTTTACCAAGGTACTCATGGACGGTGGCAGCGGATTGAACCTCATTTATGAGGAAACCTTCAAAATGGAAATAGACTGAGCCGATTGAGCGAAGCAGCACAACCTTTAGAGGAATAATCCTACCGGGAAGCGTGCAGTACAGAAAAATCACACCGATGTGGTGTTCGCACGCCGGATAATTACAGGTCCGAGGAGGTCACGCCCAAGTGGCCCTGCTCAGCAGCGGATACCACGCCTATTAGGGCGAGAGGCATTCACAATTTTTCAAGCTATACCCCTTTACGGGTACATGAAGCTCAAAATTCCCGGCCCAACGGAATCATCACTCTTGCTAGTGACCCGACATAGCACTACGCACCAAAATAAGACAGCCGACCGCCCTTGAGGCACTATCCAAGCCCTAGCAATGAGGAACCGATCGGGCCAAGGCCCACGGTGAACAGGAACGATGTGATACTCGATAAAAGATCCAAGCCCACCTCCTTTAAACCGCGACGAATAGTCAAATTCCAAGTCCATCCAACGGACCCTACAAAACGGCCTCCATCGGGCGCAATTAAACCCTGATGTAGACGCCAAGATCGCGAGAATTCCTACGGAAAATTGGGACATTTTTGCTCGGCACCCTTCGACATGCCAGAATCCCACGCCGCTGGCCGAGCACAGCTTAAACATCCTAAAAGGATTCAAGCCGCCAAGACGCTTCGGCGCTTCTCCAACCTAAAAGACAAGCCATGGAGAGGAGCTAGCTAAACCATCGAGGCCGGATTCATCGAGATATAAACATCCGGATCGGCTAGCAAGCCCGGTGATGGTACCAAAGAAGTCCCTCTCCCGCATCGATCAAATTATCGACGCTACCGCAGGACATGATTCATTGTGTTTCTCGACGATACCCGCTACCATCAAATTAAGATTGCAGAGCTGACCAAGCCGCAACGGCATTCATCACCCCATACGGCCCATTCCGCTTCAACACAATGCCCTTCGGGCTCAAAAACGCCGGCGTGACATATCAGCGCATGATTCAGACATGTCTGGCAAATCAGATTGGCAAAACAATGGAGGCATACGTAGATGACATGGTCGCCAAAACCAAGCATGTCGAAACTCTAGTAGACGATTTGAGGCTCATATTCGACAACCTCCAACATATGACATCAAGCTTAACCAGGAAAAATGTGTTTTCGGCTTACCAGCCGGAAAGCTCTTGGGCTTCATAGAAGCAAACCCAGCCAAGATCCGAGCTCACACAATTGATATCCCAAAGGACCTCAAGCAAATACAAAATTTACCGGATGCGTGGCGGTTTAAGCTGCTTTATCTCCGATTGGGAGAAAAGGCATTAACTCTTTATCGCCTCCTCCGCGCACCAAACACTTCGAGTGGATTTGATGCCGCCACGGCCGGACTCAAGAAATAAAAGCCATATTGGCAACAAACCCGTCCTGGCCGCGCCTAACATGGGCGTAACCAATGCTATTATACATCGCGCAACTCATCAAGTTGTAAGCGCAGGTTCGCCGTCGAACGAGAAACGGACGGACACAAATTCCCTTCAAAAGCCAGTTTACTACGTGTCCACCGTCCTCACTCCATGCAAGTCGCGGTACCGCAGATTATCAAAAGATAGCGACGCGTATTTATGGCATCTCGAAGCTGCGACACTACTTTCAAGAGTGTTTGATAATAGTAGCCTCCGAGGTACCTCTTAACGATATTATAAACAATCGCGACGCGACGGGCCGGATTGCCAAATGGGCCATTGAGCTCCTCCCGCTCGACATAACCTATAAGCCACGGCGAGCTATTAATTCGAGAAGTTTTGCCGATTTCGTCGCTGAATGGATCAAGCTGAACTCCCTAAAGAGTACGGCACATATTCCAACTAGATCATGCACTTCGACGGCTCCAAAATGTTGGCTGGTCTGGGTCAAGGCTGCTCGACGTCCCCAACAGAGATACAGCTCAATACGCATCCAGATAATGTATATGGACTCCAACAACGCAGCTGAATATGAGGCCCTTCTACATGGTCTCCGGATGGCAGTCTCCATGGGCATTCAACGCCTAGAGGTGCGCGATTCAACTCGCGATATCCCAAATAAATGGAGACTTTGATGCCAAGGATCCAAAATGGCAGCTTATCGCCAGTCAAGGGCTCAATTTCACCATATAGCCCGGAAAACAATCAGCAGCAGACGCCTTGGCACAAAGTGCGGCGTCCCCCCAATATCTTCTTGAGAGGTTGTTCAAGCCATCCGTGATTATGGGAAGGGGAGTCCGAAATATCAGCCCGACCCAACCGCACCGCCTGACAATCAACATTCTCGACACAACGGAGGCTCGCCAACGGCGCAACATCTTCAGCCCACGTAATAATGGCAGCATTGCCCCGTGGACAGAACCATTCCTAGCCTACCTAACCAGGCAGTAACTTCTCAAGGACCAAAACAAGGCACGCTGCATAGTGCGGCAATCTAAAGCCTATAAAGTCCATGAGGGAGAGCTTTATAATAAAAGCACCACCGGAGTCCTTCAAAGGTGTATCTCCGAAGAGGAAGGGCGGAATCTTTTGGCTGAAATTCATGCCGACTCAAGGGCACCACGCCGCAGCCCGGCCCTTGTAAGCAAGGCCTTCCGCGACAGGATTTTATTGGTCGACGGCCCGGCAGATGCTCAGACTTAGTCCAACGATGCGCCGTTGCCGCCTCTTTGCTAACCAAAGCCATATGCCACCCACCGCCTCCAAACTATACCCATCACCGCCCTTCATGGTCTGGGGCTTGACATGGTTGGACCCTTCAAGGAGGAACCCACAAGCAAAAATACCTACCGGTCATGGTGGATAAATTCACCAAATGGATAGAGGCCAAGCTCGTTAAGACGACCAATCTGACCGTGATAGACTTCATATCGTGGGTCGACATCGCTACGGCGTCCCCCACAAAGATCATCACCGATAACGGCACGAACTTTACGGCCGACGAGGTCAAACTCGTGCAAAAACATGGGCATCAAGCTCGACTATGCTTCAGCCTATCACCCACAAACTAACGGTTAGGTCGAGCGAGCAAATGGTCTAATCATGAGCGCATCAAACCCAGATTAGTGCTCCATCAAGGAATCCAACACGCATTGGGTAGAGGAACTCGACCAGACTGGGGCTGCGGACCACGCCGAATCGCACCACCGGATACACACCATTCTTTATGGTATACAAGCAGAGGCGGTTCTGCTCATGACATAATTCATGACTCACTCGCGGCGCATGTACGAAGAAAGAGAAGCCGAACTCGATCGCAGGACAGTTTGACGCCTTTGAGGAGGAGCGTGATGTGGCAAAAGCCCGCTCCGCATTTTATCAACAGCAGGCTCAAGATATCAAAGCAGAAGTACGGGCCAAAACTTACAATGTTGGCGAAGTTAGTTCTACGCCTCACGGACAAGAAAAGGACAAACTCAAGCCCAAATGGAAGGTCCCTTTATTATTGACCAAGTCTTGACTGGTGGAGCATACCATCTACGAGATGCATCGATAAACGACTCGAGCCGAACTCATGGAATGCAGCCCGCCTCCAAGATTCTACGCCTAGCACCGACTCGTGTTCGCCTCCTTCCTCCGCCTATTTTTACACATTAGCTGTCTTATATTTCTCTCCTTCTCCCTCCTTTCCTTACAGCCTTAAGGGCTTGTGCACGCCTTTGTTCAAGACATTAACCGCGCTTATCCGCGCCATTATACCTGGGGCTTTTTAACATAAGCTTATTTATACGGGCTTCATGCCCAACACATGTGTCACACTTCCGCATGTACCTTTTATTCACCATTATATGCATCGATATGACTTAAGTTTTGGCTGTTGGGTTGCTCGGCTCGTGGCTTACCCCCACGCTCCCGATTGTTCGCTAGGAGGTAAAGGAGCACCTTCACATTGTTACTGCCAGTCAGCCGGATGTGTACCTCAGACCGGGTGAAGCCGAAAGCTAGCGTTTTAAGGGAATATTCGGTCGGTGAACTAAAAGATGATTTCTCACTTGTTTATTTACCTGCCCCCAGATGCTTTTCTCGCTTTTTTCGCAGTCCCGACATGCACTTTAGGGCATGCCTCCTGTGGAAAGGAACCCTAACTAACTATTCTCCCGAAGATGTTTTTACTAACCATGTAATATAACATAACTAGTTGGGCACTTGTCCTGCTCAAGCACTAATGACCCCACGCCTAGTCTCCATGCATGCCCCGTTCTTACATAACCGAGAGGGTATTCGACACACCGATTATCGGGTCCCGAGGTTGAAGCTAAAAGGTCCGCCATGACAAACGATCTACAATCCGCTAGAAGGCATTTTACATGTCATCTTAAATTACATAGTCAATTTGATCGAGCATATTCCTCTTCAATACCATCCAATGTGCTTTCTAGTGTACAGTCCTGTTGGGAATATTAGGCGCCAACTCTACTTGGCCGCACACTAAGCTCACAGGATCTCCTTCCCATCGCCCCCACAGTCCGATCTCGCCATGTGGTTTGGGTCAGCCGTACCGCTGCCTTCACCATGGCCCAGCCTCCTCGGCGCCTTTGACGGCAGGCCGATATCTTCCATAATCGGAAGCGCCAAGCCCCCTTAAGCCTCTCTCGCAAGATCTCCAAGGCCTTCGGCGACGCTTTTCATCACCGCCAACTTGTTCGCAGCAGGTAAGAGCTCGAAGAAGGTCACCCATAGAACCGGCATTTCTCCGCAGGACGAACTGTGAGCATACCTATAGACATAACTGTTAATCGACTTCCTCGCCAACTTTTTCAAAGTTCGCTCAAGCACTTATTAAACATGTCGCTACCGAAGCCGCTTATTCTCCTTCACGGAGTCCGGCTACCGGGCACGAACATCCTTTAGTTCCTCGCCCACTGGGTGTTGCCATCTTGAGATTATTCTTCCTTCCTCACCTTCGTAGCATGCTCGCCGCCTTTAACCGCACAAGAGTTGTTGCTTGTCCGATCTACTCCGCGCCATCTGCAATGTTATTGTCGACGGTACACACGCCACACTTCACAACATACTTATCTTTCAAGCACATATTACCGTAGGGGTCTCTTGGCCTCCCCGTCATGCTAGTGCGGCCTCAAGTTGAGCTTTGCACTCTTCCAGCCTCGGGACAGTTGGGTATTCTTTCTCAGAAGATCCTATATAACAAATGATCCTTAAATCACTTATTCTAACTGCTTCAAGTCTCGGGGCTACTAACATATATAACCATCAAATTTTCTTACTCAGATGTCTTTCACATACCGCCCGTGGATCCGCTAGACCATTTTGAGTGGCACGGAGGTACGATCTCCAATTGAAGGCGCCCAATGCCTCTTGGGAGAAACAAGCGCTATGAAGAACTATCTCGGCGCCTCGTGATTCATGGCACTCTCCACCTGAATTGGTGGCGATAGCCTGTCCGATCCTCCGCCGGAGGAGCGTCCGACGAGTGCCTCATGTTCGCCTTTGCTTCGGACTCGTGTCACAGCCTTAGCTTAGCCCTTGCCCGACTCTCGATAAGTAGCTATGCATCATGTTTAAATTTCTCAAACTTGAATTGAGGTTAGTTGAAACCTCAAAATCAGTTCAAAAATTAATCAACATTTAAATCTCATCAAATGAGTCCAAGAAAAAGTTCCTATTGTTCTGTGAAAATATTGGCAAGAGATAAAATTCAAACCAATATTTTTGGAGTCTCGTAAATATTTATTTTGGGCATTTGAGTTAATCCAATAATTATTTGCATTGACTTATATTTGATATATGTTAAATATAACTCCAATAATTTAAAATTGTGAGTGGCTTTCAATATATTTTACTAAGCCACATTATAATTTTTAGAATTTATAAAATGATTTGGTATAAAATCAAATCAAAACAAATTGCAAAAATAGAAAATGTAACAATTAAAAAGAATGTAACTCACCCGTCCACTTACCGGTGGCTCTAACAGACCGCCCAGCCTAGGCCCAGCCCACCTCTTCCTCTCTCCTATCGCCTTCAACCTCCTGCCAAGCAAGGAGGGCGGTGGTCACAAGCGCAGAAGACGACGGCCGCCAGCTCCTCGCTACACCGCCACCGAGGCTCCTACAAGCGCCACGCACCCCCGGCCCCTCTCTCTCTCCCCGCCCTCACCTCTCCTCGATCTCTCTCGGCGCCTCGATCCGCCACTGCCGCCGCTGTCCACCATTCAGCTGCCACTGCCTCCACACGCCTCCGACGAGAAAAGAAGCCCGCCGCCGACCTCTATGCCGCCTCCGCGAGCCACGCAAGGCATGCGCCCGCAGAAGCTTCCCGACCTTTCTTCCCGCCCACGCCACCGGATGCCGCCGTCCGACCCGCTGCCTCCGCCGCCTCCCCGAGGCCACTGAGCTGTTCTACGACCTCCCTGTGAGCTTCCGGTCACCTTCCCCCTTACCCCGTGGTCTATCTCTCTTTGTAGACGCCAATTCGAAGACATCGGAAGCTCGCCACCGCCATGCCTCCTCGCCATGGGCTGAGCGCGAACCACCCACGCCTGCACTCAAACGCGTTTCATGGTGCCCCTCAGAGGCCAAAGCAGCCGCTAGCCGCCCCTAGTGCATCGCAGCCTCGCGTTCAAGATGTTCAACTCCGCCGCCACAAAGTTGCCGCTGCCGATTTAGTCAACCCCGCGCAGCAGTTGCCACCGCTGATGCGCTGAAGTTCTCCCAAAGCCAGAGTCAGCAGCCACGAAATAAACGATGCTTTTGTAGCACCGCCCCGAGCAACGCCGTGAGCCATCGCCGCTGGATGTGGTCACCGCGGTTGAACGCCGTCACGACGTGGCGCTGGTTAGGTTAGCACTAACCACAACCCCGTCACCGACAAAGGGCCCGTGATGCTAATTATACCCGCAGTTTTAGTTTAGGTTTAGTTAATTGGTTTAGCCACGCGCAGTTGACATATGGGTCCCACGCTGCTAGGTTTGACCGGGATGACCGTAGTTGACCTGTTGACGCCGCGGACGAGTGCCGACGTCATAAAGCTTTTTCCGCGTTTTTATTAATCCAGGAAATTCCGTAAATTAGTATAAACTTGTAAAAATCATAGAAATTCAACCGAATCCAAATGAAATAAGTTATATATGAAACATGATCAAAAATCCAATCTATCCATCTCAGATCATTTTCATGCATGCTAGAACAATTTATAGCTGCTATTTAGCACAAATCATATTAATGGCATTTAAATATCCACATATGGAGTTTGAATTTGAATCTTGATTCAAACCAACCTCATTTAATATGGTTGCTAGTTGCATTAGATCAAACCACAAAGATATTGCCATGTCACACTCATGCATCATATTATTGTGCATTGCATTGATTGTGTTCTTCCTTGTTTGCCGGTGTTTGTTCCCTCTCAGTAGACGACGTACCGACGATGAGTTCGATGACACCGATGAAGAGCTATATCATATTCAGTAGTGCCGTGCAAGCAAAACCCCCTTGTTCATCCCGACATAATCCCACTCTCTCGCCTCCGCTTCTTTTACTGCATTAGGACAACAATGATTCAACTGTTACATGCCATGTAGTTTAACCCTTTCCTCTCGCATGACCTGTCATTGCCACAAGAATAGATGAAACCCACTAGCATGAGTAGGAGTTGATTGAGCCTCGATGTGCCTACTCATTCATGCTTGTTTGTCATGCCTGCTATTGCTTAGAGTTGTGCTGTGTCTGATTCATCAAGGATGAATTGGAGGTGTGTGAACATGTCCCACTGTGTGAGCTAAGTGTGTGAACTCGATTGGTAAAGGTAGGTGAGAGGCCATGTAGGAGTACATGGTGGGTTGTCTCATTGCAGCCGCCCTCGTGAACTGAGTTCGTGTTTGTGATCCATGAACAGCATTACCACACATTGGGTTCCGTAACTCACCCTCTCGACTTATTAATCAACATGATCTCTATCCAGAGTTGCAACTAGTTTCTCGTGTTTGTAAGTAGTGTTAGTAGTCTACCAAGTGGCACACGGCATGTGGGCTTGGGATGATTAGGCACCGTGGCACGGTGTACTGCGCGAGATCCACCCGCCGAGGTGGGCTTGGGAACCTCTCACATCGCTTGGGGCCGGAGCGACACCCCTGGCCGGATCTCCTTGCGGATGGAACCCGAATAGGCGATAAACCCGGACGAGAGACTTGTGTGGTTAGTCAGTCGTGGGCCGACACCTCGCTGGGCTTCGCTGAAGGTTGCCGAGTACATGTTGTGTAAACGGCGATAAGTGGTGGGAGCGTGTGAAGAAGTACACCCCGCAGGTTAACATTATCTATTCGAATAGCCGTGTCCGTGGTAAAGGATTTCGGTTGCCTGCATAGTTCATAGACAAGTGAAAGTGGATACTCTAAAATGCGCAAGATAAGCATGAGTGTTATGGATGCATGCTCTGTAGGGAGACGGGAGCAGATCCATAGTGGTGTATTGATATGGTGAATATGTGGACTGTAGCGCCACCTCAAAAGAGTTACTTGCAGTCATAGTTTAGATAGCCATCGAGTCAAAGCTGGCTTGTCAGCACCAAACTCCACCACCCCTTTATTGATAATCGATGCATATGTAGATAGTTCTGATGTAAGTCTTGTGGGTACATTTGTACTCACGCTTGCTTAATTTATGTTTTGCGTAGAGACTTCAGCCTTGCTAGTAGTTCCACGTGGCCTCACGCTTAGCTTGTTACCTCAGCTAGGATCTTGTGCCCTCGGTAGGATCTCGTAGATAGTCGCTTCTCAAATTTTTCATTTGTAGATGTATATACCTGCACATGTTAAGCTTCTGCATGTGCTTTGACTTGTATGCTCTGAATGTTGGGTCATGAGACCCATGTTTGTAATACTTGGCTCCTCGGAGCCTAATGAATAAATACTTTGAGTCATAGAGTTTGGTTGTGATGCCATGTTATATTTACACATATCGAGCATATTGTGTGTATGATTGAAATGCTTGGTATGTGTGGGATCCGACAATCTAGTTGTTTATCCTTGGCAGCCTCTTTATGGGGAAATGTAGTCTAGTGCTTCCATGAGCCATAGTAGTCCGCTACAGCCCGGTTCACCGGAGTCCTGCTAGCCTAGTACTACTGCTCAGGACGCTTGACTGGCCGGCATGTGTTTCACTTCATTCCTGTGTCTGTCCCTTCGGGAAAATGCCACGCGGTGACTCCGGAGTCCTGCCTAGCCTGCTATAGTCCATGTTCCCGGAGTCCTGTTAGCCCAGTGCCACAACCCGGTTCACACGCTGCTGACCGACATGCTCGAAGTTGATTCATGTATGCCTGTCCCCATGGGTTAGTGCCGCTTGGTTCACGATTAGCCATGTCCGCCCGGTTCTTCGTCATATGGATGCTAGCGACACTATCATATACGTGAGCCAAAGGCTAAACGGTCCCGGCCATGGTAAGGCGACACCTGTGGAATACCGTATGCGTGAGGCCGCAAAGTGATATGAGGTGTTACCAGCTAGATCGATGTGACTTAGAATCTGGTCCCGACAGCTTTTGGTATCGTGAGCCCGACCGCTCAGAGGATTATCAAGCCAAACCGTCAAGTTGAGTCTAGAAATGCTTTAGTTATATAAGGAATTGATTGTGAAGGAACGAAGGCTCTTTTACTCCTTATACCTTATGCCCTTCCGATCCGAGTCACCTCTTTTTTCTACGGGATTAAGAACTAGGCTTTCATCTTTCTATCGATGACGGTTACTAATCCACGACTTTTATGATTGATGGTTTCAAGCTTCATTTCAGTTCCTACTACTTCAGATGTTAACCGTTGATCTCGAACCCTTGATATTGTGCTGTCCGAGTCATCCCAAGTTTCTAAACTATCTGATGCATTTGCAAATTCTTCCTTCCTGTTCACGGTGTCCTTTTGGTCATAATAAGCACACTAATCGTCTGTTGAGGTACTCCTTGCCTTGACATATATGTTGGAACTAGGATTATGTGACCCTAGGCATCTTAGAGGATTACCTGGTAATATGGCCATGTTTTTGTGTTCCCAGTGTGATGATTCTAGCCGCCATTCTCGAAAAGCATCCCGTGATGCCACTTAGTAGTAGGTATTCTACTCCCGGTTCTTGAACCCAGATTCACCCTACCTACTTCATGTTGATAGTGTTGCTCGTACCTTTAGGATATTAGTAACCTTTGCATAATCCTCGAGGTTCTGTGGTATTTCCTTCTTCCAAATACCATGAACCATTAAGGCGTAAGTTCTTGAACCAAAAGCTCACAATCGAGTACTCTTGAGGAGTTCTCCATTCATAATTGTGACTCGCCAGCCTACCTTTCGCATGGGTTATTCGAAGAAATATGTTGAACTCTGCTCGACATGCTAGTCTATGCATCCACAACTCAAAAAATCATATGTTCCTTTGAGTTGTCCCTCTTAGTTGTTTTCTCACCTCCGCCTATCAATTGATAATCAGGACTAGTTGTGCATTCATGTTATCGATGCCTATTATTCTTGTGGTTCTGCCAAGCCATTCCATTCGGGAATGACTAGGAGAAACAAACTCCAAGACTTCATCCATTTCTAGGATTGGGTCAAAGTAGTTGTATTCATGGATCAAATGCCAACCAGCTTTTGCTCATTGTACCTTTGAGTGTTACCATCTTTATGTCAAGAGTGTCATGAGAATTGCACCACCTCTTATGAATTCTTGACGCAGAATACTTCTTGCCATCATTGTTCATTCCTCGTTCCCGTGTTATTGTAACCGAATACCAACAAGTGAACCGTGATGTGCAAAATCATTACTCCTAGCAACTCCGCTGTTTGGTAGTTAATGGACAATACTCTCATTCTTAGCGTGATGGTTATTGAATTATCATTCTAAGACTGATCGTACACCTAGTCCATTTTTCCTGGTGCACCTTTGATCAAGAGTTAGGATTGCATCAATCCTCTCTTGTTTGGCCACATCATCTTGCCCTCGAAAAGCAAGATTGTTTGCAGCTTAGTAACATATCGGTGGTTCATGATTTTCCTAATATCTTCTAAGTATCACCAGTTGTCACCGACCGCCGTGTTGAGCTCGTGATCGTTGGTATTCTTGTAAACCATCCTTTCTCCAAGAATCTGTGTCGGATACCCTGAGCAAGCTGGTTAAGCTAAACAACAACTTGGAGAGTTGGAAGATAAAAGCTTGTCCGACTCAGCTCATTCCAAAGGGATATCTTTGTGTGTATGTGTTGAAGAAAGATGATATCTTCATTGATTGATCCCCGTGGTCAATTGTTGGATCTATTGTCTTATCAAAGCCTTGATTTGAGTGTGGGTTATCGTCAAATCAAATCAGAACCAACGATATTCGTAATGTTGTCTTACTCATGGTTGATCCCTCAAGCATACACCATTACATCTTTTGGTCTGGCCAATACTATCACCGTGTTCACATGATGGCGGAGGTCCAGTGATATGGAAATTCCGATGAGTTGCTGTTGAGCCCATCAGCAGCATTTTGTCTCCTCCATGACTCATGTTGAACATCAACCTAGTGTTGGAAACTTTTATAAGAATTATCTTCATGTCCCCTTCGTGAAGAATATGTTGGATGAAAGAAGTGACTTTCTCTGATTCACGTGCATTTGGTGCAAGTTGCCACCGTGAGTTCGAGAAAGTTTGTTTTTGTTCCCCGGTATCATCCCAAGTCACCAAGCATATGTGCTAAGTATTCTATGGTTTGAGACTTGCAACCTTCATCCCATATGTATTCCCTAGCACCCCAAGCCACTGATTGATTTGTTCAAGGAAAATGAGTTGATGTGCGAATACTAGTTCATGCATAAGACTTCGATATCCTCGTTGATGGTTCCCCACCTGAACTCGGTAGTGTTTTGTTGTAAGACTACCATGTGGTCATGTTTGTCTGGGGCAACGTGTTCACATGTTTGTCACAGAACCAGCTCATGTTTTGGAGCTTGCTATCGCAGTTCATTTCCCGAGAATCTTGCAACGTCATCTCATCGATTTGTGTTGCAAACTTTAATTTTTCTTCCTAGACTTGATGAGTCTGGAATATTCTGACACCAACCAGATCTGAATCTCAGGCAGATATGATGGTTGGAACATCTCCCAAGAACTATAATATTGGTCTCTCGATAACCGGTAAAGTGGATGTAGTGGCCAACACACCCAGCCGGAAGACCTATTATTGTAGTATTTTGATTGAGGAAGTCGGCCACCTCCCCATAAGGATTTCGTAGGATTTACTCCAACAATTGTTCCTTATGGATTCTTGAGCTCCAGAAGTCCGACCTTTACTTGATGTTCTAGATACCAAACCATTTCAATGAATGGGTTACGCTAGCACATCAAGGAGAACATTGAAGCGGAGTGCTAAATGTTTCTCGCCAATCACCCGGATTTTGATTCTTGGCCTCGCTAAGGTGAAATCTGAGTAGGTGTTATCTCCTTTTGCATCTGCATCGTCCATCGTTGTTCATCATGGTAGTATGTTGTGTTGCTAGGATCCTTGACACGGATATTGGTAAAACTTTGATGAAAATGGAAATTCTCAAGTTCTTAAGAGCACGCATAAGCGCTTAGGTGTTATCATCGGCACTAACTGGATTGCCTCGCTTCTCGGTTATGCTATAACTTTTCAAACAAAGGACTCACTCTCTATTGATGAGCTTCTCCCGCCATTAAAACCATCCTCGTGTTGTTTTCAAGAAGGTAATCCACATCATCCATTCTAATCCGGCATGCCATTCTACCAACCCTCCAAATGGCCGCCGAGAATTGCCTTTAGGCTGGTATAAAGAGTTTCAATGATATCCGGGTCAAAGGTAATTTTTTCCACTTAAAGGGTTATTTCACGAGTCACCTTCCCTAAGGTGCCCCTGTTATGGTATCATGGCAACTCAACTCCTCGCTACGTTGACAACCGTTCACCACCTTCTTAAGTGTGGAATTGTTGCCAACCAAATTGAACCCCCGTCATCTATTTTCCATCCCTCCCGAAGTGTGTTTGAACATCTCAGCTCAAGAGGTGTTCTATGCCTCATTCCGTGAGTTGATCGTCAGTTGCTCGATCCTCGAGAAGATTGATTCTTCTAGAGTTTTCATTTCTTCTCGTGGTCATGTTGAATGGAGTTCTCAAAGCAGAGTTGTCAAGACCAAGATGATGCAAGGAATCGACGTTCCTATGATGTGCAAGTTGGATCATGAATATCATGCTAGTTTCGAGTCCCTTGTGTCTTTTTACCTCACATTTTGAATCTCGGGATGAGATTCTTGTTTAGTGGGGGTGAGTTGTCACAGCCCTAGCTTAGCCCTTGCCTCGACTTTGCATAAGTAGCCATGCATCATGTTTAAATTTCTAAACTTGAATTGAGGTTAGTTGAAACCTCAAAAATCAGTTCAAAATTAATCAACATTTAAACCTCATCAAATGAGTCCAAGAAAACGCTCCTCTTGTTCTCTGAAAATATTGGCAAGAGATAAAATTCAAACCAATATTTTTGGAGTCTCGTAAATATTTATTTTGGGCATTTGAGTTAATCCAATAATTATTTGCATTGGACTTATATTTGATATATGTTAAATATAACTCCAATAATTCTAAAATTGTGAGTGGCTTTGAATATATTTTACTGCACCACATTATAATTTTTAGAATTTATAAAAATGATTTGGTATAAAATCAAATCAAAACAAATTGCAAAAATAGAAAACAGAGCAATTAAAAGAATGTAACTCACCGGTCCACTTACCCGGTGGCTCAACAGACCGCCCAGCCTAGGCCCAGCCCACCTCTTCCTCTCTCCTATCGTTTTCAACCTCCCGCCAAGGGCAGAGGGCGTAGGGTCACAAGGCTGCCAAGACGCTGGCCGTCCAGCCTCCTCGCTTGTCGATGCCACCGGAGGCTCCTACAAGCGCCACGCACTCTCGGCCCTCTCTCTCTCCCCGCCCTCAACCTCTCCTCGATCTCTTCTCTCGCCCGACCGCCACTGCCGCCGCCGCCCACCATTCGCACGGCCACAGGCCTCCACACGCCTCCGACGAGAAAGAAGCTCCGCTGTCGACCTCTATGCCGTCTCCGTCGAGCCACGCGAGCAGATGCGGCCTGCAGCAGCTTCCGTGACCTTTCTTCCCCGCCCACGGCCACCGGATGCGGCCGTTCGATTTGCCGTCTCCGCCGCCTCCCCGAGGCCACTGAGCTGTTCTACGACCTCCCTGTGAGCTTCCGGTCACCTTCCCCCTTACCCCGTGGTCTATCTCTCTTCGTAGACGCCGATTCGAAGACGAACGAAGCTCGCCGCCACCATGCCTCCTCGCCGTCGTGGGCTGAGCGCGAACCACCCACGCCTGTGCACTCAAACGTGCTCATGGTGCCCCCAGGAGGCCAACGCAGCCGCTAGCTGTCCCCTAGTGCATCGCAGCCTCGCGTCTGCGATAGCCTCAACTCCGCCGCCACAAAGTTGCCGCCGCCGCCTATTTAGTCAACCCCAGCGCGAGGTGTTGCCACCGCCGGATGCGCGAGTCTCCCACCGCCAGAGCCGCAAACCACGAGCTTAAACGATGCTCAGAGCACCGCCCCGAGCAACGCCGCAGCCACCGCCAGGATGTGGTCACCGGTGGCTGAACGCCGTCACGACGTGGCACGGGTTAGGTTAGCACTAACCACAACCCCGCCCACCAACAAGGGCCTCGATGCTAATTATACCCGCAGTTTTAGTTTAGGTTTAGTTAATTGGTTGAGCCATCAGCAGTCGACATATGGGTCCCACACGCCAGTTTGACCATGGCTGACCGTAGTTGACCTGTTGACGCCAGCGGACGTAGTGTCGACGCCATAAAGCTTTTCCGCGTTTTTATTAATCCAGGAAATTCCAGAAATTAGTATAAACTTGTAAAAATCATAGAAATTCAACCGTAACTCCAAATGAAATAAGTTATATATGAAACATGATCGAAAAATCCAATCTATCCACCTGTATCATTTTCATGCATGCTAGAACAACTTATAGCTGCTGTTTAGCACAAATCATATAAATGGCATTTAAATATGCACATATGGAGTTTGAATTTGAATCTTGGATTCAAACCAACTTCATTTAATCTGGTTGCTAGTTGCATTAGCTCAAACCACAGCATATTGCCATGTCACACTCATGCATCATATTATTGTGCATTGCATTGATTGTGTTCTTCCTTGTTTGCCGATGTTTGTTCCTCTCTCGAGATGACGCATCGACAATGAGTTCGATGACACCGATGAAGAGCTATACCATATTCAAGTGCTAGGCAAGCAAAACCCCTTGTTCATCCCGATACAATCCCACTCTCTCGCCCCCGCTTCTTTTTACTGCATTAGGACAACAACGATTCAACTGTTACATGCCATGTGTAGTTTAACCCTTTCCTCTCGCATGACTTGTCATTGCCACAAGAATAGATGAAACCCACTAGCATGAGTAGGAGTTGTTTGAGCCCTGATGTGCCTACTCATTCATGCTTGTTTTTCATGCCTGCTATTGCTTAGAGTTGTGTCAGGTCTGATTCATCAAGGATGAATTGGAGGTGTGTGAACATGTCCTACTGTGTGTGAGCTAAGTGTGTGAACTCGACGGTAAAGATAGCGTGAGAGGCCATGTAGGAGTACATGGTGGGTTGTCTCATTGCAGCCGCCCTCAGAACTGAGTTCTGTGTTTGTGATCCATGAACAGCCATTACCACACATTGGGTTCTCGTAACTCAATTCTCTCGACTTATTAATCAACGTGATCTCTGCTTCAGGACTTGCAACTAGTTTCGTGTTTGTAGGTAGTGTTAGTACTCTACCAAGTCGCACCTGCACATGTGGGCTTGGGATAGACTAGGCACCGTGGCATGGTGTACCAAGCGAGATCCACCCGCCGAGGTGGGCTTGGGAACCCTGCTCACATCGCTTGGGGGTCGTGAGCGACACCTCGCCGGATCTCCTGCGGATGGAACCCGAATAGGCGATAAACCCGACGAGACTTGTGTGGTTAGTCAGTCGTGGGCCGACACCTCGCCGGGCTTCCGCTGAAGGTTGCCGAGTACATGTCGTAAACGATTTACAAGTGGTGAGAGCGCAGGTGAAGAAGTACACCCGCAGGGTTAACATTATCTATTCGAATAGCCGTGGGTCGCGTAAAGGACTTCGGGTTGTCTGACAGTTCATAGACAAGTGAAAGTGGATACTCTAAAATGCGCAAGATAAGCGTGAGTGCTATGGATGGCGCCCGTAGGGAGACGGAGCGGATCCATAGTGGTGTATTGATATGGTGAATATGTGGAATCGTAGCGCCACCTCAAAAGAGTTACTTGCAACCATAGTTTAGGATAGCCATCGAGTCAAAGCTGGCTTGCCGCAGCCAAACTCCACCACCCCTTTATTGATACCGATGCATATGTAGATAGTTCCGATGTAAGTCTTGTGGGTACATTTGTACTCACGCTTGCTTAATTTATGTTTTGCGTAGAGACTTCAGCCTCGCTTAGTAGTTCCACGTGGACTTCGAGGTTTAGCTTGTTACCTCAGCTAGGATCTTGTGCCCTCGGCAGATCTCGGTAGATACTGTGCTTCTCAAATTTTTTCATTTGTAGATGTCTGTACCTGCACATGTTAAGCTTCCGCATGTGCTTTGACTTGTATGTTTCAATGTTGGGTCATGAGACCCATGTTTGTAATACTTGGCTCCTTGAGCCTAATGAATAAATACTTTGATTCATAGAGTTTTGTTGTGATGCCATGTTGTATTTACACATATCGAGCATATTGTGTGTATGATTGAAATGCTTGGTATGTGTGGGATCCGACAATCTAGTTGTTTATCCTTGGCTGCCTCTTATGGGGAAATGTAGTCTAGTGCTTCCATGAGCCATAGTAGTCTCACAGCCCGGTTCACGGAGTCCTGCTAGCCCAAAGACTACCGCCAGACGCTTGACTCGCCGGGCATGTGTTTCACTTGCCTCGTGTTTGTCCTTCGGGAAATGCCACGCGTGACTCGAGTCCCGCTTAGCCTGCATGTACCGGGTTCCCAGAGTCCTGTTAGCCCAAAGGTTACAGCTCGGTTCACTCGCCGTAATCGACATGCTCGAACTTGATTTATGTATGCCTTTCCCATGGGTTAGTGCCTCTTTGGGTTCACGACTAGCCATGTCGGCCCGGTTCTTCATTATATGGATGCTAGCGACACTATCATATACGTGAGCCAAAAGGCGCAAACGATCCCGGCCATGGTAAGGCGACACCGTGGGAATATCGTGCGTGAGGCCGCAAAGTGATATGAGGTGTTACCGGCTAGATCGATGTGACTTGGAATCGGGGTCCTGACAACCTGGCTTTGGAGCCTGGATGGTGGAGGCACGATTGGCAATCTCTCCAGATATAGTCCGCGAGCCCTCTTTTCCTAAAAAAGGAGAGCACGGCGCTAGTATTCATCGTAAGAATAATACCTTGAATAAGGCAGCTACTTCATCACACGCGGTGCCTCGACCCGACTGCGGTTCTCTTTAGCCTACTCACCAAGGGTCACTTGTTGGCTAGTCGCCGCAGTTCTCGGATTCCGCCGAGATCCTCCCTAAACACCATTGATATACGGTGATCAAAAATAAGCACGGATGGATCATCTTCTAAGTATTAGGACTTCCGCCTCAATTACTTGTGAGGCGGGAGCAGTCCAGATAATCGGGTTGTAATAGCCACCAAGGCATTGTCGATGCTCGCTTGGTAAAATACCCCATCGATTAGCTCCACGGATATGTCCGAATCTCTTGGGAGGCCGGATCGGACCATTCCGGATCCTCGGTTTGTGGAGGAGGGCTGTTTATATCCTTTACGTCCGGCGCAATTCCTCGCGCCGAAATCACAAGATAAGGTACTTGACTATGGGAATATGGAACGGATGGGCAAAAAGAAGTGTCCACTTACCCAGCTTGGAGGATTGTACATAGAAAATCCGCCGAGAATTGACACAGAGGAATTCCTCCTCTTCTCCTTGTACAATGTGGACAAGATCTTCGCCGAGCGGCAACCGATTCCGCCCCTTACGGTCAGAAGCTGGGTGGCATCATCCTCCCGCTGAAATCCCACATGGGGTGGCCTCTATACCGAAGCTGCTGCACCCCAGATAATGCATGTGGCCATGACTCGATCATGGTCGGTCCGAATGAGCTAACAGCCTTATCCAGCTTTCATCGACATGTAACGCCCTTGTCATTTTCCTTCCGAGGGCTCCGTGGATGCCAGCTCAAAGTGTTCTTCAAGGGAGCATTATCAAATCTGTGGAGGCCGATCCAACAGATCCGCAGGGGACATCTTCTATGTAAAACCATTCAAGGCCAGTCTTCGGACGCTTTTTTTGGGGTTCCGGATAGATATCCGTCCCGGCGATGCGCCATACTGCCCGCCCACTTGATATATTGACCCTTCGAGAACGGGCACAAGGCGTAACAACTTCTTCCACAAAGGCGAAATGATCCTTGATGCCCAAAAACAGCTCGCAAAGGGCTACGAAGCCCGCAATATGCAATATGGAGGCAGGCGAAGGTTGTGCAACCGAGGCCGAGAACTTCAGGAGCCCCGAGAAATAGATGAATTGGAAATCCGAGCCTCTTATCAAACACGGACAAGGCAGACCCGCCTCCTTCGGAGGGATTGGGACGCCCGCTTGCTCTCCACCATTATAGGTGGCAAGCCCGGCTCGAACCGGGACCATGTAGGCTGGGGAGAAACCCTGGCTTGAGCGCCACTAGCTCGCTGCAAAGGGATGGAGCATCTCTCCTAATCTCCAGCCGAGGGCTGGAGGGCGAGAGGAGAAGCTGCGCCGACCGCCATGATGGAATGGATCTCGCTTGATGGGCTCCATGAATGCTCGCAAGGAAGATGGTGTGATTTGGATCTAGATCCTCGCCTCTTTAAAAGGAAGCTCATTTACAAAGCTAGGGGGTAAATGTAAAACACCTCGGCTTTTCAGATTCGTCTGACACGTGGAAGATGGCCATTATTGGGCGAAGCCAAGGAGCGCAATATTCATGAGAAGCCGGACACTATTCAACAGTACATGGAATTTGGAGAAGAGCCCGCCTTTGCAATGCCAAAGACATCTGCACGCCTGACTCATCACATGAAGCCTGGTTCGGGGCTACCGAGGAGTCCTCGATTAGGGGTGTCCGATAGCCGACTATAACCTTCGGCCGACTCGGACTATGAAGATACAAGATTGAAGACTTCGCCCCGTGTCCGGATGGGACTTTCCTTGGCGTGGAAGGCAAGCTTGGCGATACGGATATGTAGATCTCCTCCCATTGTAACCGACTCAGTAACCCTAGCCCTCTCTCGTGTCTATATAAACCGAAGGGTTTTAGTCCGTAGGGACTAACAACAATCATACCATAGGCTAGCTTCTAGGTTTAGCCTCTCCGTCTCGTGGTAGATCTACTCTTGTACTACCCATATCATCAATATTAATCAAGCAGAGTAGGGTTTTACCTCCATCAAGAGGGCCCCAACCTGGGTAAAAACATCGTGTCCCTTGTCTCCTGTTACCATCCACCTAGACGACAGTTCGGGACCCCTACTCGAGATCCGCCGGTTTTGACAATCCACCGAGACCAAGACCAAGTGGAGCGGCAGGATGGAAATCACCGTGGAGCCCAAGACGGCGCCATCGCCAAAGGCTTTTGGCAGCCAAAGACCAACTTTAGTCGATAACTTGTACTAGATGTTCCTCTCAAATGGTTGTTGTTGGCGCCTCTTCCCGCCAATATTTGGGAGAGGCCCAGGCCTCTATAAATAGAGCTAGCCACCACAGAGTAGAGGCATCTCGAAGGGACGCATCCGACAGAACCCTAGCCGAGAGAGAAAGAGAGGCGATCGAACTCACCCAAGCAGTTCATCGCACCAGCTCAAGAACACCTCTCGCGAGGCTGTTCTTCCCCAGATCGCTCATCATCAGCCCCCGAGGCAATCCACCACACCACACACCGGAGTAGGGTATTACACCACAACGGTGGCCCGAACCAAGATAAATCTCGTGTCCCTTGTGTTGTTCATCGCTTCCATTTTAGATCTCACAAGGTGATCGGACGAGATCGGTAGGGGAGAGTCTTCGCGCGCACCCCAGTAGTTCAAACCTTATGGGTCTACCGAACCCAACATCCGACATTTGGCGTGCTGTAGGCGGGCGCCGAATCTTTCTTCGCTGTTCGCTCGATCTTCCGTCAGGTCCATGGCTGACTCGCTGGCTCGCCGAAGCGCCGGGCTGCTCGCCGCCGCTGCCGCCTGTAGACAGCGCCCATCGGCGGGTGCCCCGCCGCTCTCGTCAGCCGCTTCCAACACCGCCACCGCCCGGCGGGAACGAGCAGCAGCCTCGCTCGAGATCCTTCGTGTGGCGGGAAGGCCGCACCGCCACTCCATCGCTGACTCTAGCCGGTTCATCGCCCCACGCTGTCGCGCGCTCTACAGACGCAAGACGCCGCATCGCTTCCTCGGGCGCGTGAGCTCCTGCACTACCGCCCTGCCGACGACCTCACGAAGACTGCTCGCTCGCATCACGGAGCTCGCCGCCGCAGGGGCTCTCCTATGTCGCACTCTCCGCTGCCTCGCCTCCATCTCGCGCAGAGGCGGATCAGAGGTGCCTCCGCCACCTCCTCCCCAAGAAGGCGCCTGTTTCCAAGGCGCCGCAGCCCTGTGACGAGATCCACTGCTCCCGCGCGCGCGCAACAAGAAAGGAGCTGCCAAGAGATCCTCGCCTCAAGACGGTGCCCGCGTTCTCCAAAGACCGTGCGCCATGATCGCATCCTCGCGCCACCACGCCAAGACCTCCGCTACTCCAAGCGGCGCGGCGCAGAATCCCTGTGAGCAAGCCCAGCCAGCAGAGAGCTCGTGGCCACCGCAGGATGTCGCGCTTTCACCCCGAAGCACGCAGTTGTCGCCTCGCCAGCAAGTTCAAGCCTCGACCTCCTCCTCGCTACGACGGCACCGCAGACTCCGCTGAGTTCTACAGCTCACGAGCCGGGCATCGGCCGCCAACGGGACGAAAAGGTCATGGCGAACTGGTTTCCCATGGCGCCAAGGACGGTGCCCGCACTGGCCTCGCACGATCTCCTCCTCGGGAGAGATGCGCACCCGCTTATCGCCAACTTCTGTGCACTTCGCGACCGTCCGCCGCCGTAGTGACCTGCGCCGATCAAGCGGGCAAATCGAGAGACCTTGCGTATACATCCAGCGCTTCAACAACGCCGCCTCAAGATCCCTGTGGTGACCGAGGAGGCCATCATTTTACGCTTCTCGATGGCTTTCGCGACATCAAGATGAAGGAGGAGCTGGCGATCCATGAAGATTTGTGCACGCCTTTGAGTTGTTCAACCGCACCAAGCGCGCAAGGGCTGAGGAAGGGCGCCTCCCTTCTCGAGCTCCCAGCAGCAGCACCCAAGAGAAGAAAGCCAAGGCCAAGGATGTGAAGCGCAAGGGAGGAGCTGTACTCACAGCGGAGCCGACACCAAGCGCCGCAGGATCAACCGAGTCGCCCAAGGGCAGCCGGCATCAGTGTACCACGATCTCCACACCCACAACACCAACGAAGGCCAAGAGCTCAGGTCAGGCGAGAAAGCCGCTGTTTCGATGCCCCGAGCACAACGATCGGGCTACGGACGAGGCGGAGCAAGAGGTGGAGGACGATGGGACGACTGCCGCCTCGCCAAGGGTAGGTGGACCGACCTCATGAGGATCACCGGCAGGACCAACCTCGCGAGGGAGCCTCGAGAGATCAGCCTCATGAGGACCACCCGCAAGGCAACACAAGCCTTCCTCCTCCGCCACCACCACCAAGAAGGAATGAAGACCATCATCGACGAGGGGCTGGGGCTCCAAGAGCCACGCAATCGCTTGCATCCCGGTGGTGCTCAGTGCCCCAGCCTCACAAACAAGATCTTCAAGCAGCTTGCTCGTGAAGTGAATGCTGTCCTCCCTAAGCTCGAGATCACACGCCTCCGTGGTCTGTAGCGCCCATCACGCTCAGCTCAGCGGATCAGCTCTGCGCGCGGGCGACGTGTTGGAAATATGCCCTAGAGGCAATAATAAAAGGATTATTATTATATTTCCTTGTTCATGATAATTGTCTTTTATTCATGCTATAATTGTGTTATCCGAAATCGTAATACACGTGTGAATACATAGACCACAATATGTCCCTAGTGAGCCTCTAGTTGACTAGCTCGTTGATCAACAGATAGTCATGGTTTCGACTATGGACATTGGATGTCATTGATAACGGATCACATCATTAGGAGAATGATGTGATGGACAAGACCCAATCCTAAGCATAGCACAAGATCGTAGTTCGCTTGCTAGAGCTTTTCCAATGTCAAGTATCTTTTCCTTAGACCATGAGATCGTAACTCCCGGATACCGTAGGAGTGCTTTGGTGTACCAAACGCCACAACGTAATCGGGTGACTATAAAGGTATACTACGGTATCTCCGAAAGTGTCTCATGGGTTGACACGGATCGAGATCGATTTGTCACCCGCATGACGGAGAGGTATCTCGGGCCCACTCGTAATGCATCATCATAATGAGCTCAAAGTGACCAAGTGTCCGTCACGGATCATGCATTACGGTACGAGTAAAGTGACTTGCCGTAACGAGATTGAACGAGGTATTGGGATACCGACGATCGAATCTCGCAAGTAACGCACCGATTGACAAAGGGAATTGTATACGGGTTGCTTGAATCCTCGACATCGTGGTTCATCCGATGAGATCATCGAGGAGCATGTGGGAGCCAACATGGGTATCCAGATCCGCTGTTGGTTATTGACCGAGAGCCGCCTCGGTCATGTCTACGTGTCTCCCGAACCCGTAGGGTCTACACACTTAAGGTTCGTGACGCTTAGGGTTGTAGAGATATTAGTATGCAGCAAACCCGAAGTTGTTCGAGTCCCTGATGAGATCCCTGACGTCACGAGGAGTTCCGGAATGGTCCGGAGGTAAAGAATTATATATGGGAAGTCGAGTTTCGCCATCGGGAAAGTTTCGGGGTCACTGGATTGTACCGACCACCGGAAGGGTCCCGGGTCCACCGGTGGGGCCACCTATCCCGGAGGGCCCCATGGGCTGAAGTGGAGGGGAACCAGCCTCGGTGGGCTGGTGCGCCTGGCCCCCCCCTGCGCCTAGGGTTGGGAACCCTAGGGAGGGGGCGCCCACTTGCCTTGGGGGCAAGTTTCTTGGCCGCCGCCCCTAGGAGATCCCATCTCCTAGGGCCGGCGCCTGGGGTCCCTATATAAAGAGGGGAGGGAGGCAGCCGCACCTTGCACTTGGCGCCCTTCCCCTTGCTACACCTCTCCTCCCGCAGACGCTACGGCGGGCCCCGCCGGATCCTCGCTGATCCACCACCACGCCGTCAGGTGCTGTGGATCTTCATCAACCTCTCCTTCCCTTGCTGGATCAAGAAGGAGGAGACGCCACGCTGACCGTACGTGTGTTGAACGCGGAGGTGCCGTCCGCTCGCGCTAGGATCTCCGGTGATTTGGATCACGACGAGTACGACTCCTCAACCCCGCTTCTTTGAACGCTCCGCCGATCTACAAGGGTATGTAGATGCACTCTCTCTCGCTGCTAGATGAACTCATAGATTGATCTTGGTGAAACCAGAGGAAATTTTTATTTTCTGCAACGCTCCCCAACAAAGGGCATCATGAGCTAGGTCTATGCGTAGTTCTCTTTGCACGAGTAGAACACAAATCTGTTGTGGGCGAGATGTTGTCAACTTTCTTGCCACTACTAGTCTTATTTTGCTTCAGCGGTATTGTGGGATGAAGCGCCCGACCGACCTTACACGTACGCTTACGTGAGACAGGTTCCACCGAATCGACATGCACTAGTTGCATAAGGTGGCTAGCGGGTGTCCTGCTCTCCCACTTTAGTTGGAGCGGATTCGATGAAAAGGGTCCTTATGAAGGGTAAATAGAAGTTGACAAATCACGCTGTGGCTTTTTCAGAGGTAAGAAAACGCTCTTGCTAGAACCCTATTGCAGCCACGTAAAAGATGCAACAACAATTAGAGGACGCCTAACTTGTTTTTGCAGCAATTGCTTTGTGATGTGATATGGCCAAAAGTTGTGATGAATGATGAATGATATATTGTGATGTATGAGATCATGTTCTTGTAATAGGAATCACGACTTGCATGTCGATGAGTATGACAACCGCAGGAGCCATAGGAGTTGTCTTAATTATTGTATGACCTGCGTGTCAATGATTTAACGCCATGTAATTACTTTACTTTATTGCTAAACCGTTAGCTATAGTAGTAGAAGTAATAGTTGGCGAGCAACTTCATGGAGACACGATGATGGAGATCATGATGATGGAGATCATGGTGTCATGCCGGTGACAAAGATGATCATGGAGCCCCGAAGATGGAGATCAAAGGAGCTATATGATATTGGCCATATCATGTCACTACTATTTGATTGCATGTGATGTTTATCATGTTTTTGCATCTTGTTTACTTAGAACGACGGTAGTAAATAAGATGATCCTCATAATAATTTCAAGAAAGTGTTCACCTAACTGTGCGCCGCTATGAAAGTTCGTTGTTTCAAGCACCACGTGATGATCGGGTGTGATAGATTCTAACGCTCACATACAACGGTGTAAGACAGATTTACACATGCAAAACACTTAGGTTAACTTGACGAGCCTAGCATGTACAGATATGGCCTCGAACACAGAGACCGAAGGTCGAACATGAGTCGATGGAAGATACGATCAACATGGAGATGTTCACCGATGATGACTAGTCCGTCTCACGTGATGATCGGACACGGCCTAGTCGACTCGGATCATGTAACACTTAGATGACTAGAGGGATGTCTAATCTGAGTGGGAGTTCATTAAATAATTTGATTAGATGAACTTAATTATCATGAACTTAGTCTAAAATCTTTGCAAAAATGTCTTGTAGATCAAATGGCCAACGCTCATGTCAACATGAACTTCAACGCTGCTCTAGAGAAAACCAAGTTGAAAGATGATGGCAGCAACTATACGGATCGGGTCCGAACCCGAGGATCATCCTCATAGCTGCCAAGAAAGCATATGTCCTAGAAGGACCGCTAGGTGAAGCACCCATCCCAGAGAACCAAGACGTTATGAACGCTACAGTCACGCGCTCGATGATTACTCCTCGCTCAAGGCGGCATGCTTTACAGCTTAGAACCGGGCTCCAAAAGCGCTTTGAGCAACACGGAGCATATGAGATGTTCGAGGAGCTGAAAATGGTTTTCCAAGCTCACGCCCGGTCGAGATATGAAGTCTCCGACAAGTTCTATAGTTGTAAGATGGAGGAAAATAGTTCTGCAAGGAGCACATACTCAAAATGTCCGGGTTGCACAACCGCCGTCCCAGCTGGATATTAACCTCCTGGACGAGGCGGTCATTGACAGAATCCTTCACCGCTTCCACCGAGCTACAAGAGCTTTGTGATGAACTACAATATGCAGGGATGGTGAAAACTATTCCTGAAGTATTTTCAATGCTGAAGTCAGCAGAGGTAGAAATCAAAAAGGAACATCAAGTGTTGATGGTCAATAAAACCACTAAGTTCAAGAAAGGCAAGGGTAAGAAGAACTTCAAGAAGGACGGCAAGGATGTTGCCGCCCGCAAAGCCAGCTTGCCGGAAGAAGTCAAAGAATGGACCCAAGCCCGAGACCGAGTGCTTTTATTGCAAAGGGAAGGGTCATCGAAGCGGAACTGCCCCAAATACTTAGCGGACAAGAAGGCCGGCAACACTAAAGGTATATGTGATATACATGTAATTGATGTGTACCTTACCAAGGCTCGTAGTAGCTCCTAGGTATTTGATACCGTGCCGCTGCTCATATTTGTAACTCAAAGCAGAGCTGCGGAATAAGCGGAGATCATGGCGGACGAGGTGACGATGCGCTGCGGAATGGTTCCAAGGTCGATGTGATCGCCACCGGCACGCTACCTCTACATTTACCTACGGGATTAGTTTTAAACCTCAATAATTGTTATTTAGTGCCAAGTTTGAGCATGAACATTGTATCGGATCTCGCTTAATACGAGATGGCTACTCATTTAAACCGAGAATAATGGTTGTTCTATTTATATGAGAGATATGTTTTATGGTCATGCCCCGATGGTCAATGGTTTATTCTTAATGAATCTCGAACGTGATGTTACACATATTCATAGTGTGAATACCAAAAGATGTAAAGTTGATAACGATAGTCCCACATACTTGTGGCACTCGCCGCCTTGGTCACATTGGTGTCAAGCGCATGAAGAAGCTCCATGCTGATGGACTTTAGAGTCTCTCGATTATGAATCATTTGACACATGCTAACCATGCCTCATGGGCAAAATGACCAAGACTCCGCTTCTCCGAACAATGGAGCGAGCAACCAACTTATTGGAAATCATACATACCGATGTGTGCGGTCCAATGAGCGTTGAGGCTCATGGAGGATATCGTTATGTTCTCACTCACCGATGACTTGAGTAGATATGGGTATGTCTACTTGATGAAACACAAGTCCGAGACCTTGAAAAGTTCAAGGAATTTCAGAATGAGGTAGAGAATCAACGTGACCGAAAGATAAAGTTCCTACGATCGATCGTGGAGGAGAATATTTAAGTCACGAATTTGGTACGCACTTAAGGAAATGTGGAATCGTTTCACAACTCACGCCACCGAACACCTCAGCGAACGGTGTGTCCGAACGTCGTAATCGCACTCTATTGGATATGGTGCGATCTATGATGTCTCTACCGATTTACCGCTATCATTTTGGGGATACGCCTAGAGACAGCTACATTCACTTTAAATAGGGCACCGCCTAAACCGCTGAGACGACACCGTATGAATTATGGTTTGGGAAGAAACCTAAGCTGTCGCTTTCTAAAAGTTTGGGGATGCGATGCTTATGTCAAGAAACTTCAACCTGAAAAGCTCGAACCCAAGTCGAAAAATGCGCCTTCATAGGATACCCTAAGGAAACCATTGGGTATACCTTCTACCTTAGATCCAAGGCAAGATCTTTGTTGCCAAGAACGGATCCTTTCTCGAAAAGAGTTTCTCTCAAAGGAGTAAGTGGAGGAAAGTAGAACTCGATGAAGTACTACCTCTTGAACCGAAAGTAGTGCAGCTCAGAAAATGTTCCCGTGGTGTCTACACCGACCGGAGAGGAAATTAATGATGATGATCAAGGTACTTCGGATCAAGTTGCTACTGAACTCAGAGGTCCACAAGGACACGCTCCACACCAGAGTGGTATGGCAACCCTGTCCCGGAAATCATGTTGTTAGACAACGGTGAACCTTCGAACTATGAAGAAGCGATGGCGGCCCAGATTCCAACAAATGGCTTGAAGCCATGCAATCCGAGATAGAATCCATGTATGAAAACAAAGTATGGACTTTGACAGACTTGCCCGATGATCGGCGAGCGATAGAAAACAAATGGATCTTTAAGAAGAAGACGGACGCGATGGTAATGTTACCATCTATAAAGCTCGACTTGTCGCTAAGGGTTATCGGCAAGTTCAAGGGGTTGACTACGATGAGACTTTCTCCCGTAGCTAAGTTGAAGTCCGTCCAAATCATGTTAGCAATTGCCGCATACTATGATTATGAGATATGGCGATGGACGCCAAAACGGCATTCCTTAACGGCTATCTTAAGGAAGAACTGATATGATGCAGCCGAAGGTTTTGTCGACCCTAAGAATGCTAATAAGGTATGCAAGCTCCAATGATCCATTTATGGACTGGTGCAAGCATCTCGAGTTGGAACATTCGCTTGATGAGATGATCAAAGCGCTTAGTTTATGCGACTTATGGAGAAGCCTCATGCTACAAGAAAGTGAGTGGAGCTCAGAGCATTTCTCATATTATATGTAGATGACATACTTTTGATGGGAAATGATATAGAACTTTTGGACAGCATTAAGGCCTACTTGAATAAGTGTTTTTCAATGAAGGACCTTGGAGAAGTTGTTACATATTAGGCATCAAGATCTATAGGATAGATCGAGACGCCTCATAGGTCTTTCACAAAGCACATACCTTGATAAGATATTGAAGAAGTTCAATATGGATCAGTCCAAGAAAGGGTTCTTGCCTCATTGAAGGTGTGAGATTGAGCTCGGCTCAATGCCCCACCACGGCAGAAGATAAAGAAGAGATGAGTGTCATCCCCATGCCTCAGCCATAGGATCTATTATGTATGCCATGCTGTGTACCGACTGATGTAAACCTTGCCGTAAGTTTGGTAGGAAGGTACCAAAGTAATCCCGCAAGGAACACCGGACAGCGGTCAAGAATATCCTGAAGTACCGAAAAGGACAAAGGACATGTTTCGCTTATGGAGGTGACGAAGAGCTCGTCAGAAGGGTTACGCCGATGCTAGCTTCGACACGATCCGATGACTCTAAGTCACAAACCGGATACGGTATATGTTGAATCGTGGAGCAAGAAGCTGGTGCAGCAGCAAAGCAGAGCGCCGTATGCGGGATCTACATGTGAAGCGGAGTACATGGCAGCCTCGGAGGCAGCGATGAAGCAATATGGATGAAGGAGTTCATCACCGACCTAGGAGTCATACCCAATGCGTCGGGCCGATCACTCTTCTCGTGACAACACCGAGCTATTGCCTTGCCAAGGAGCCCAGGTTTCACAAGAAGACCAGCACATCAAGTTGCCGCTTCAACTCCATCCGTGAAAATGTTCAAGATGGAGACATAGATATTTGCAAAGTACATACGGATCTGAATGTCGCAGATCCGCTGACTAAACCTCTTCCATGAAAGCAAAACATGATCAACACCGTAACTCTATGGGTGTTCGATTCATCACAATGTAACTAGATTATTGACTCTAGTGCAAGTGGGAGACTGTTGGAAATATGCCCTAGAGGCAATAATAAAAGGATTATTATTATATTTCCTTGTTCATGATAATTGTCTTTATTCATGCTATAATTGTGTTATCCGAAATCGTAATACACGTGTGAATACATAGACCACAATATGTCCCTAGTGAGCCTCTAGTTGACTAGCTCGTTGATCAACGGATAGTCATGGTTTCCTCGACTATGGACATTGGATGTCATTGATAACGGGATCACATCATTAGGAGAATGATGTGATGGACAAGACCCAATCCTAAGCATAGCACAAGATCGTAGTAGTTCGCTTGCTAGAGCTTTTCCAATGTCAAGTATCTTTTCCTTAGACCATGAGATCGTAACTCCCGGATACCGTAGGAGTGCTTTGGTGTACCAAACGCCACAACGAATCGGGTGACTATAAAGGTATACTACGGTATCTCCGAAAGTGTCTGTTGGGTTGACACGGATCGAGACTGGATTTGTCACCCGTATGACGGAGAGGTATCTCGGGCCCACTCGGTAATGCATCATCATAATGAGCTCAAAGTGACCAAGTGTCCGGTCACGGATCATGCATTACGGGTACGAGTAAAGTGACTTGCCGGTAACGAGATTGAACGAGGTATTGGGATACCGACGATCGAATCTCGCAAGTAACATACCGATTGACAAAGGGAATTGTATACGGGTTGCTTGAATCTCGACATCGTGGTTCATCCGATGAGATCATCGAGGAGCATGTGGAGCCAACATGGGTATCCAGATCCCGCTGTTGGTTATTGACCGAGAGCCGCCTCGGTCATGTCACGTGTCTCCCGAACCCGTAGGGTCTACACACTTAAGGTTCTGTGACGCTTAGGGTTGTAGAGATATTAGTATGCAGCAAACCGAAGTTGTTCGAGTCCCGATGAGATCCCTGACGTCACGAGGAGTTCCGGAATGGTCCGGAGGTAAAGAATTATATATGGAAGTCGAAGTTTCGCCATCGGAAAGTTTCGGGGTCACTGGTATTGTACCGACCACCGGAAGGGTCCCGGGTCCACCGGTGGGGCCACCTATCCCGGAGGGCCCCATGGGCTGAAGTGGAGGGGAACCAGCCTCGGTGGGCTGGTGCGCCTGGGGCCCCTCGCGCCTAGGGTTGGGAACCCTAGGGGGGCGCCCACTTGCCTTGGGGGCAGCACCCTTGGCCGCCGCCCCTAGGAGATCCCATCTCCTAGGGCCGGCGCCCTGGGACCCTATATAGAGAGGGGGGGGGGGCAGCCGCACCTTGCACTTGGCGCCCCTTCCCCTTGCTACACCTCTCCTCCCGCAGACGCTACGGCCCCCGCCGATCCTCGCTGATCCACCACCACGCCTGTCGGTTGCTGGATCTTCATCAACCTCTCCTTCCCCTTGCTGGATCAAGAAGGAGGAGACGCCACGCTGACCGTGACGGTGTTGAACGCGGAGGTGCCATCCGCTCGGCGCTAGGATCTCCGTGATTTGGATCACGACGAGCACGACTCCTCAACCCTGCTCATAGATTGATCTTGAACGCTCCGCCGATCTACAAGGGTATGTAGATGCACTTTCTCTCTCTCTTCAGCTAGATGAACTCATAGATTGATCTTGATGAAACCGAGGAAATTTTTTATTTTCTGCAACGCTCCCCAAATGATGAATGATATATTGTGATGTATGAGATCATGTTCTTGTAATAGGAATCACGACTTGCATGTCGATGAGTATGACAACCGACTGTGAGCCATAGGAGTTGTCTTAATTATTGTATGACCTGCGTGTCAATGATTTAACGCCATGTAATTACTTTACTTTATTGCTAAACCGTTAGCTATAGTAGTAGAAGTAATAGTTGGCGTAGCAACTTCATGGAGACACGATGATGGAGATCATGGTGTCATGCCGTGACAAAGATGATCATGGAGCCCCAAGATGGAGATCAAAGGAGCTATATGATATTGGCCATATCATGTCACTACTATTTGATTGCATGTGATGTTTATCATGTTTTGCATCTTGTTTACTTAGAACGACGGTAGTAAATAAGATGATCCATCATTATAATTTCAAGAAAGTGTTCCCCTAACTGCAACTGCTATGATAGTTCGCTTTTTAAAGCACCACGTGATGATCGGGTGTGATAGATTCTAACGCTCACATACAACGGTGTAAGACAGATTTACACATGCAAAACACTTAGGTTAACTTGACGAGCCTAGCATGTACGCACACGGCCTCGAACACAGAGACCGAAAGGTCTAACATGAGTCGATGGAAGATAATGATCAACATGGAGATGTTCATCGATGATGACTAGTCTATCTCACGTGATGATCGTACACGCCTAGTCGACTCGGATCATGTAACACTTAGATGACTAGAGGGATGTTTAATCTGAGGGGAGTTCATTAATTAATTTGATTAGATGAACTTAATTATCATGAACTTAGTCTAAAATCTTGCAAAAATGTCTTGTAGATCAAATGGCCAACGCCATGTCAACATGAACTTCAACGCTGCTCCTAGAGAAAACCAAGTTGAAAGATGATGGCAGCAACTATACGGATCGGGTCCTAACCCGAGGATCATCCTCATAGCTGCCAAGAAAGCATATGTCCTAGAAGGACCACTAGGTGAAGCACCCATCCCGCAGAACCAAGACGTTATGAACGCTATAGTCACGCGGTCGATGATTATCCTCGCTCGCTGGGGCATGCATCGTGACTTCTTTCAGTTTCGCTTCAGCTGGGATCGCCTTAGGGCTGCATCATTCCTGTGTCGCTGTGGGTCCATCCTCGCGCGGTATCCGCTTTGCTTATATATTCTCGCTTGTCTTGTTGGGGCGCCTCGGCTGCATCATCCCCAAGCCGCCAGCCCGACCCGTAGCGCTTTGCTTTCCTTGCATCTACCTAAGTTGATTTGCTCCTTCATGATTAACCTGCTTGAGATAATCGCCACCGATTGACACCTACCTTTGAGCCGCCACTGCACGGCGCTGGCGCATGGGTCCGCCATCGCAACACCGACAACTGAGCGGCAGAGCTCGTCGCGGCAGCCCAAGATAGCGCCACCTCGCCAGCCCTCGCTCCCCCAATCACTCCTCGAGCAACCAATGGCTGGTCGGCAACCGTAACGGCAGACCTTGTTTTCTCATGATTGGTGTGCGTGAACCGCTTCAGAGTAGCGCTGGGGTGTCGCGAGCTTCTCCTCTCTCTCCCGCACGATCCGCCGCTGCAAAGGGGGACGCCAGAGCATCATGACTCATGGGTTTCATCGCTTCCAGCCTCACCCCGCCTTAACCCACGGCATCGCGACTCGTCATACCAGCGGCTGGCCGAGCTCGCCGAGAGCCGGACCTCGAGGACGAGAGCATGAAGGAAAGTGGAAGAGGGAGAAGCTCACGAAGGCTCGAGCCAGAACAGCCCAAATGCCAAAGACGCAGTTCCGCACTCGCCAAGGACTACTCCAAACCTATGAGATAAGTCACGCAAAGCTAAATCAACTCAACGCCAAACCTCGCTTATTGTAGTTCTGTCATGTAACGCATTCGCTTTTCGCCAAATAAGGCTGCTCGAGCGCTTAAAGGGGACCTCCGAGCATTGCGATCAGGCTCTTATCGACCTTGGGCCGCCACCTCCTCGCCTTGACCACGCATCGCGACCGGTGATATCGGGCGACGGCCGAAGCCTGCCTCGGGACCGGACCACAAGATAGAGCACTAAGCCCTCGTGGAGGACAGAAGGGGAGCTGAGCCGCGTAACACGATCTCGTGATCGATTCATGACAAAGGATGTACAATTCACAAAAGACATGGCAGGCGCTTTACATGCCCCCATGGGGTGTCATTTCGATTCCTCGCAGGGAACAAAAGGTGCTATCCTAAGGAGCGCTAACTACGCTGCCTCCGGGACACGCCATCATCAACAAGGCACACTAGGCGCCGGGCGCCAACCCCATCCAGACAAGCCGCCGACGGCCCGACGCGACCGCCTCGCTCGAGCGCGACGCAAGCTCAGGGCTCAGAGCTGCCGCCGCCTCCTCCGAGTCGCATGAAGCTCGGCGGAGTCGCTGACCTCCGCCCTCCGCTGCTGCCCGAGGAGCTCTCGGGAGGTGATTGGCCGCCTGGCCACACGCCGGTGCCCCGCCGCTTTCTCGGGCAGCACTCCACCGGGCGGCCTCTGGGTCAAGACCTTGAAGAACATCAAGGAGGCGCCATGTATTCAAGATGAATTACGAGGGCACCACTTGTCCGCAGACTCGGGCGATTTCGCCTCAGCCCCGGTCATGAAGACCTTGCCCGAGCGACGCACCGCGACCTCCGCTTCGTTGTAATGGTGCTGCAGCCAGCGCAGTTGCAGCCTGAGCTCCAGACCCACTCGGCGGCATCTCAAGGCGAAGGAGGGAGGAAGACTTAATCCAAGATTGCGGAGGCATGGCGGCATGAAGCACGACTGCTGGATGAGCCTCGGCGGACGCCAGGTGACAACGTGAACTGCCGCGGATTCGCCGCGCGCCCAAGGCCGGTGATGTCGCTCGCGGCTTTTCCGTGGTCCTCGAAAGGCGTAACAAGGGCAGCGGAAACCCAGCGGCGGCCGCCGCATCAGGTCGCGATGACTTCGCCAAGCGTACCACGCCATGGGCGGTTGGGGATAGGTCGCTTTTCGATGGAAGTGGGTCGACCTCTGGGGCCTTTCCTTCTTCAAGGAAAACCATGGATCAGCGCCATGGGCGAAGGTGGAGCAAGGAGAGGAAGAAGAAGAAAGGAGAGCAGGAAGAGATGGATCATGAAGGCTCGCCCGGCCCATACTTATAGTCCGGAGGAGGCCAACCGTCAACCACCAAGATCTCAGTAACCATGACCCACTTGTTCGAAGCCTCGCCCTCTTCCCAGGCTTCGAGATGGCGTTGACTTGAGTACGGACAAAACTCAAGACGCCGAGATATTGCCGCCGGAGACCCGGAGGGAGAAGAAGTGGCGCAACAAGGTCACGGAGGGCGCCACTCGACGCGCGCCACAAGAGTAGGCGAAGATCGACAAGAGGAGGATGGAGTTGGGGTGGATATGCAAAGCATGCAACCGTACTAGCGAAGGACTGCAAGGAAGAACTCAGAAAAGGAGGAACCGCACCAGCGAGGACGGCGCTCATGAAGAAGGATAGAAAGTGCTCTCTTTCCTCCTACTGGGCGGAGCTAAGACGAGCGCAGCCCCCCCATCTCGTTAACTCGCGACGCTGCTATCCGGCCAGTGAGGGCGAGGTTCTTCTCCGCCACGCTGGGAGAGACCAGGCCGGTGAGTACCAGGCCGATGCAGCACCACCGAGTCTTATGGGGGCCATAGTTCACCGGAGGAGAAGGAATGCGCAGATCCGGAGATTTTGGAGGCAGGAAGGCTAAGAGCAAGAAAGGGGATCCGGAGCAAGGAGAACGAGGGTAATGAGGTAAGGCTAATCTAGAGCCAGCCTTTTGTCGGGCCGAGTAGTTGTCGAGGCAAGCAGGGTAAGCGGAGACGCCACGCCCAATCAACCGCCACGCTGGCGCCTAAGGCCAAGTCGATGGGGCTCAAGGGCGCCCGTGACTTGCCCCTTCGCTTCTCCGCTAAGCCAAGTCCGAAGCGCTTTGGGTCTGGGCTACTGTCAAGGCCCCGAACGGGGTCCCCAGACTTGTTCTCGCTCAAGGCCCACGGCTGGCTCAAGTGGTGGCCCAAGACGGCCTGCCTTCATCAAGACAAGACTCAAGACCTCGCGAGGGCCGACTGGGGCGGACGGCAAGGCTTCCTCAAGGACGGCCTCGCCAGCAGGCTCGCGAGGAGGGGGAGAGATCAAGGCAGGTACCGCAAGGTTCTCGTGACACAAGCCATGACGACGAGGCCAGGCAGGCGCCAGCAGGCAGCCTCCTTGTTTCTCTTGTGCAAAGGGGCAAGCACGACGTGAGTACCGAGGCATCGTGCAAAGGTTGCTATTTCGTGCAACGTGACCAAGACCAGCGGAGCGGCAGGATGGAGGTCACCGTGGAGCCCAAGACGGCATCATCACCAAGGCTTTTGGCAAATAAGACCAACTTTAGTCAGATAACTTGTACTAGATGTTCCCATTTGAAATGGTCATTGTTGGCGCCTCTTCCCGCAATATTTGGGAGAGGCCCAGGCCTCTATAAATAGAGCTAGCCACCACAGGTAGAGGCATCTCGAAGGGACGCATCCGAGCAGAACCCCAGCCGAGAGAGAAAGAGAGGCGATCAAACTCACCCAAGCAGTTCATCGCACCAGCTCAAGAACACCTCTCGCGAGGCTGTTCTTCCCCGCATCGCTCATCATCACCCCGAGGCATCCACCACACCACACACCGGAGTAGGGTATTACACCACAACGGTGGCCGTAACCAGTATAAATCTCGTGTCCCTTGTGTTGTTCATCGCTTCCAGCTTAGATCTCACGAGACGATCAGACGAAGATCGGTAGGGGAACCCAACATCCGACAGAGCTAGGTCGTGGAATCGTTGAGTGGGCAGACTAGGAGAGAGAGAGTTCTTCGCACGCACCCCTGTAGTTTGAACCTCTCAAGGTTCTCGGAACCCCGAATCCGGCTACAAGAGCATCATGAATGAATTCAACAATATACCATCACATAAAGCATTCTTTTCATGATCTATAAGCATAGAAAATTACTACTCCACATAAGCAAAATTCTTCTCATTCGAGTAGTGGGATTATCATAAGGAACCGAATACTATAAATTGTTTCCACATTAAAAGAGTAATGTTCAGAAAAGGGTAATCATAATCATGACAAGTTTTATAAATATAATCATCACTACTTTTATAACATAAGTGTCATCATAAGTAGCAACTTAATTCTCATCATAATCAATTGAAACCTCTTCCTAGATAGTGGAATCATTACTAAATAAAGACATGACCTCTCCAAATCCACTTTCATAATTGTCACAATAAGATTCAACACCCTCCAAAATAGTGGGATCATTACTTCCTAAGGTTGACACTCTTCCAAACCCACTTTCATCAATATAATCATCATAAATAGGAGGCATGATATCATCATAATAAATTTGCATATCTAAACTTGGGAGACTAAAATATCATCTTCATTAAACATAGCACTAACCTCCCCGCAATGGCGCGATAAAAGAGCTTAGTTGACGGGTGTTAGTGCCGCTTACCTAGCCTCCCCGGCAACGGCGCCAGAAAAGAGCTTGATGTCTACTACACAACATTCTTCTTGTAGACATTGTTGGGCCTCCAAGTGCAGATGTTTGTAGGATAGTAGCAAATTTCCTCAAGTGGATGACCTAAGGTTTATCAATCTGGGGAGGCATAGGATGAAGATGGTCTCTCTCAAGCAACCCTGCAACCAAATAACTAAGAGTCTCTTGTGTCCCCAACACACCCAATACAATGGTAAACTGTATAGGTGCACTAGTTCGGCGAAGAGATGATGATACAAGTGCAATATGGATGGTAGATATAGGTTTTTGTAATCTAAAATTATAAAACAGCAAGGTAACTAGTAACAAAAGTGAGCAAAAACGGTATAGCAATGCTTAGAAACAAGGCCTAGGGTTCATACTTTTACTAGTGCAAGTTCTCTCAACAATGATAACATAATTAGATCATATAACAATCCCTCAACATGCAACAAAGAGTCACTCCAAAGTCACTAATAGTGGAGAACAAACAAAGAGATTATTGTAGGGTACGAAACCACCTCAATTCCGATCAATCCATTGGGCTATTCCTATAAGTTTCACAAACAGCCTGTCAGGACCCCGATTCTAAGTCACGCCGATCTAGCCTCAGAACACCTCATATCACTTTGCGCCTCACGCACGGTATTCTACCGGTGTCGCTTACCATGGCCCGGGATCGCTTACGCCTTTTGGCTCACGATATGATAGTGTCGCTAGCATCCATATGACAGAGAACCCGGCCGACATGACTAGTCATGAACCAAAAGTGACACTAACTTACGGGACAGGCATACATGAATCAATATCGAGCATGTCGGTCGCCAGCTGCATAATCCGGCTGTAGCACGGGCTAACAGACTCGTGAACTGGCTGTAGCAAAGCTAGGCAGACTCCAGATTTCACCACAGTGGCATTTCAAGGGATGTATATAGGAACGGCGGAATCACATGCCGGCCACCAAGTGTTCCGGAGCAGAGTGCTGGGCTAGCAGTGACTCCGATGAACCGGTCAGAAGGACTACTATGGCTCATGGAAGCACAAGACTACATTTCCCCATAAGAGAGGCTACTAAGGATAAACAACTAGGTTGTCGGATCCCACACATACCAAGCATTTCAATCATACACACAATATGCTCGATATGTAAATACAACATGGCATCACAAAGATAACTCTACGACTCAAGTATTTATTCATTAGGCCCAAGAGCCGGAGATTATAAACATGGGTCTCATGACCCAACATACAGAGCATACAAGCAACAAGCGAAGCATAAACATGTCCGAGTACAGATATCTACAAATGAAAAAGGCCGAGAAGCCCCGACTATCTACTAGATCTCCGCCGAGGGCACAAGATCGTAGCTGAGGTATCAAGCTAAACGTCAAGTCCAAACGAATTACTAGCTAGACCGACGCCTCTACAAAACATAAAATAGGCAACGTGAGTACAAATGTACCTAGCAAGACTTACATCGTAACTAGCTACATATGCATCAAGATCAACAAAGGGGTGGTGGAGTTTGACCGCAGAAGCCAGCTTTGACTCAAGGGCTATCCTAAACTATGACCCAAGTAACTCTTTTGAGGTGCATGCACACGAGTCCACATATTCACCATATCAATACACCACTATGGATCCGCCTCCGCCTCCCCACGAGAATGCCATCCATAGCACTCATGCTTATCTTGCGATTTTAGAGTATCCACTTTAACTTGTCTATGAACTGTACATGCAACCCGTAAGTCCTTTTCCACGGACACGGCTGTTCAATAGATGATGTTAACCCCTGCAGGGTGTACTTTCACACACGCCTCGCCACTTACCACCATGTACATGTCGTGTATCTCGCAACCTTCAAGCGGAAGCTCGGCGAGGGAGTCGGCCACGACCGACTAACCACACAAGTCTCTTGTCCAGGTTTATCGCCTATTCGGGTTCCATGCTAGAGGAGATGATGAACGGTGATGGAGGATGCAGATGCTAAGGAGGACATCACTTTCTCAGATTTTTCCTTAGCAATGCCAAAGAAGCAAATCTGGATGATCGACCGAGAGACATTTAGCACTGCGCTTCTAATGTTCTCCTTGATGTTCTAACTACCACGGTCATGCTTAAAAGCATCAACATGGCCATCAAGTAAAGGTCGGACTTGTGAGCACAGTAATCCATAAGGAACAACTTTTGGCATAGATCATACGAAATCCTTATGGAGAAGATGTTCAAATTGCTCAATCAAGATACTACAATAGTAGATCTTCCAACTAGGTGTGTCTGATGTAACATCAACCTTGTCGGGACCTACATCATAGACCTTGAAAGTTCCAACCATCATATCTGCCCGAGATTCAGATCTGGTTGGTGACAGATATTTCAGCACAAAGATGTCCGAAAAGAAAATGTGCAACACAACCCGACGAGATGACGCTAGAGAGTCTCTCGTGAAATGAACTACGGTAGTATGCTCTAAAACATGAGCTGGTTCTGCTACACACATGGCATGACCACGTAGAAGTCTTACGATAAAACACTACCGGTTCGTGTGACCATCATCGAGGATATCAAAGTCCTAACATAAGTCATGATTAGCTCTTATGAAGGAACCTTCCTTGAACAAATCAATCAAAGGGCTTGGTGTGCTAAGGATACATATAGAATGAAGGTTGCAAGTCTCCATACCATAGAATACTTCGCACATATGCATGACTGATTTGAGATGGTACCAGGAAACAAAACAATCTTTCTCGAACTCACGGCGCAACTTGCACCAAATGCACGTGAATCAGAGAAAGTCACTTCTTTCATCCAACATATTCTTCATGAATGGGACATGAAGATAATGCTTATAAAAGTTTCCAACACTAGGTTGATGTTCAACATGAGTTATGGGGGAGACAAAGTGCTGCTGATGGGCTCAACATCAACTCATCAGAATTTCCATATCACCGACTTCCGCCATCATGTGAACACGGTGATAGTATTGGTCGTACCAAAAGATGTAATGGTGTATGCTCGAGGATCAACCACGAGTAAGACAACATTACGAATATCGCTGGTTCTAACTTTATTTGACGATAGCCCACACTCAAATCAAGGTTTGGACAAGACAATAGATTCAACAACCGACACGGGATCACCGATGAAGATATCATCTTTCTTCAACACATACACATACACACACACACACACACACACACACACACTCAAGGATATCCCTTAGTGATGAACTAAGTCGGACAAGCTTTCATCTTCCAACTCTCCAAGTTGTTGTTTAGCTTAACCAACTAGCTCGGGGTATCCAACACGTAATCTTTGAGAATGGGTGGTTTATATGAAACCAACTTGATCACGAGCTCAACATAACAAATGTGATGACCTAGTGATACTTCCAAGAAGATATTCGGAAAATACGAACCACCGATATGTTACTAAGCTCGAGAACA